>JAEQBH010009773.1:0-59037 GCA_016808115.1 Tetrastigma voinierianum
GCCCATTCTCTTTCATCATTTTTCTCAGTGATCTCAGTTCAGTATCCCTCGCTCATGACCGCCGATTCTCTGTAAGGTTTCCGGCCCGCCTCAACCAGCTCGTCAAAGTAGATCTTATCAGTGATCTTTCAGTTCTCCCTCTCTGTATTTATACAAATATATGTCTGTAATCTAGTGTTTTGATCCATTTTTATTTATTAATTTTGATTGTTCAATTAGGTTAACAAGTCCGCTGGTCCATTCGATGCGGTTATCTGCGTGAATAGTTCTTCCCGGAAACTCGCCGGAGAAGCTCAGGAGTTCATGGACTACATTGAAGGACGTTCTCAAATCCCTCTTCCGACGTACTTCATCGGTGACTTGCGGTATCAGTGCGCCCAAGGTTCTATTGGCCGCTTCCAGGGATTCGGCGAATCTAGGGTTCAGATGGACAGTTTGAGGATATGTGATAATTTGTGGTTAAAAGGCAGTGGCAAGTTCATCTGTGGTATGATGGGTTTTGTTAATTTATCTTTTTAATGCATTTTTCTGTTTGGTTTCATGTAAGTAGAGAGAAAGTAAAAGGGAGTGGAACTTGTAAGTTAGCAACCATCATCTACGTAACAATGAGCATGTGCTACATTGCTGCTATTTCATTCTTAATTTTTTTTTCAAAGTGAATCAGAAAATTGTTTTAAACATGACAAATATGTTTCATTTTCCTTTAATCGTGGCTTTGGTAGCAGAAAACACGACCCGGTTCCATTACCATGCAATCCCTATGATTCTTTGCAGTTTCAGATAGATTAAAATGAAAACCTTCGCTTTTTACTTAGTTCTATCAGGCTTACTTGATTGAGGAATTGCATTGTTTGTGGGTTAGATGGTGAGAAGACTAAGAATTAAAACAGTTCTTTGGTTTGTTTTCTGCATTTTCTCTGGGGCCAAATAGGTAGTTTGTTTAAGTTGACAAATTCACGGCCTTTTTTATCAACCAAGCAGCCTTTAAGCTGTAGTTGATGACTTTGGCTCTTTTGCCTCAGGTTACTGTTCAATTAATTGCGTCGCAAAATACTGTTGTTTGTATTATATGACAGTTTGCATTCCAGCAGCATTATGGAACGAAGATATGTGGCTCATTGCTTATTGTTGTAATTGGATTTAGTTGATACTTTGACGATTTTGATACTAGTATAATAAACATCACTGAATGGTTACTTTCAAAATATATGTTCTTACCTTAGATACGTGGTATTGCTGTTGCATTATCCATTTTTATCTGATTTTCTGTAATCTTAATTAGGGTTATATATGGCTACATTTCTAGTAGGCAATCCATTGGATAGTCAGCAATTTGGAACGCCACAGTCAAGATGATGTTGCTTACATTCTGCGGGCATTGGCGAGACGAGCCTGGAATAGTTGATTGTTCTAACATATCCTTGTTTCAGCATTGGTCATTTCATTGCCTTAAAAATAACTGCTTAACTTCTAGTTTCGTATGAGTTGGATTTTCTTAATTAGATACCACTAATGCTGGAATGGCCCAGTGAGTCACAAAAGGAGCTGTTACATCTAATATTCCTCCAGGAATCTCAGATTCATGGGCATTGATTCTACCATATCCAGAGCTAGTAGGGAAATTAAACCTCGGTAAGTGCTGATGGGACAATTATTTATATCTTTTCTTCTAAAACTAGTTCTGTTTTTTTCAACCAATCTAGTTCTTATTTGCCATTATAATTTTGAATGTGTATTCAAACTTCAAGCTAGTATTAGATTCAAGCGTGGATCATGATAATTATTTCATTTATATGAATCGCTGTCTTGAAAAATCTCTAATTAAAAGTATTTTTAATTTGTTTGAGACTTTGAGTGGCAAATGTGCCACAAAAAGTTGCCCTCTATCTGTTCAGTTGTCTGGAAGTAAGTGTGGATTCGAACTTACACATGTCTTCTTGATTTTTCTATGAATCACTTAGAAAATAATGTTATAGGAAATTGCAGTTTGGTTATCTTCAAGTAAAAAGAGGCATGGGGGGAGGACCAAGTCTCTGAAGTGAATCAGCTTGGATATTTTTTGTTAATTATGTGTGCCTCGAAATACCTCTTTTTCCCCCATGTGTGGAACGTGAGGATAATTGCAATAATTATCTAGGCATTGAATGGATTGGAGCAGCAAGGTAAATTCTTGTAGCTTTAAAAACTTGAGATCAGCTCTTTTTTTTTTTTTTAAAATTGAGTTTCAAATGCAGGGGCATATTTTTATCGATGGGAATTGCAATATAAGCTAGTGTAACCTTTCCCTTGGATGATTTTTTTGATGATGCGACTCTTGGTCTTTATTTCTATTGCTGTTTCTCTTTTGTTTGAGTGCACAGAAATTGATATTTGGAAGAATTTGCCATTTAATGGCTTTCTATGCTGTGATCATTGTGGAAAATTTTGTATGTTCATTACTATTTGTAGCATGACAAACCAGTAACTGTTCTGATCAGAGGTTGTCTTCTGCAATAGCTATCACATTGCTGGTACAAAGGGTATTTTCTATGATCGAGAACCATACTCCAATCTTGATGCTGTGCATGTAACCCGCTTTTTAGCTCTTGCTCCTGTTGGAAATAAAGATAAACAGGTTTGATTCTCCTTCTCAACTAGCTTTCTACAATCTTCCACCATCTTCTTGTTTCTTTGGTATGATATAAACTTCGTATGTGTATTAATACAGTACCTTATATTACTTTTATGACCCCACCCCTTTTGTGTAAATATTCATGCCCCGATATATCTTTACGATTTTAAAACACACCTACCTGACCAGTGTAGTGTTAGAAACTATTCTCTCTAGTTGACAACAAAACTTCTCTTTATCTAAGTTAGATCTCTTAGTCTCACGCAAGATAAAAATCACGACAATGATAGGGTAGTCAAAACACTTGGATTCCCACACTGGAAGCCTTACATGGTCATGGACTCTCACATAAGGATTGGGGATTAAAATCGATAAAAAAAAAAAAAAAAAAAAAGGTTGGGGATTAAAGATTGATTTTGATTCAATTCGTTGTGACCCATTCTCTCTTGCATGGATGTTATTTGCTTTAACCTTGACGAGCCGTTGCGGTTTCAAAACATATTACAGGAAGCACACATGGTCATGGACTCCCACGTAGGTTAGGAGTTAAGGGCAGTTACAGTACAATTTATTTGTGTTGTGACCTATTTTCATAAGGGATGTTATTTGTTTTAATCTGATGATCCTCGCGTTTCTCTGAAACATTGTCTATATAATGGCATTTTAACATTATTTTGAAAGCTAAATATCATTATCTTAAAGTCAACCTTGATCGAAAAATTAAATGAGTAGTACCTAGTTTAAGCATGCATCGATAAAAAAAGTACCTGTTTTAAGCATGCGATGTTAGATCCACAATAGCTTATTCCTTTTGCCTATTGCAATAAGGTATTATGAACTATTGATTAAAACTTTTCAATCATACTAACCACTTCAGGTATTTACTTATCAAGTATATTTGCAGAGTAGAAGTTTCTTATCCTATATCCAAAATGTTTTTCCATCCCAGAACCATGTTCTTATTTGTATGAGTTATGCGTCGGTTGTGAATCTCTAAACTCCCACCTAGATCCTTCTGGGCAAGATTATGTATGCATTGATTAGAGTTGGTTTAGATCAGCTTTTGGAGACAGCACATCGACACCACATAACCGCTTAAGTGCATGAGATGTTGTTTCAGTCTGGCTCGAGATTATAAAAAGGATTGATTAGTGTTGATTCGCATTGCCCGATTGTTGAGGACATCTACACTCATGTATGAGGAGATTATAGTTGTTACCGTGAATCGCTATGCATGAGATGTTGCTTAGGCCGGGTCCGAGACTGATTAGGTGGAGGCGCCAAATTAGAGCTCAATCTCCACCCCGACAGAGAGCTTAGGATACCGCACTACACCACCGCCTTTATTACCCTCGCACGTCTCCACAAACTGCTCAAATTTACAAAGGTCGATCAATTTTATTTATCATTCGGGGAGGTTATAGTTCCAAAGTGGGCTCCAATATTACCCATCAAAAAAAAAAGAAAAAATTGTTCCAAAGGGCTCCAATATTACCAAAGATCTCGTAGTCATGGTTGCTTATGGTTTGGAGGATCCCTGCTGGTAGGGCATGCTTATCGAGGATTTCAACCACGGACGACACTGGGATGACATGGATTATGGATATGATGTTATATGTGAAGTGGCTCTAGATCTACCTTTAGATTGTTCTAATCTTCGCTAGTACCCCTCCACCCGAAGGGTTCCATTCACTCTTAAGCAATCTATCTCTTTGATGTATGCTACTTTCCCATCACCTGATATTTACTGTTATTTGATTTCGGGTCTCTAGCTCTCTTTGTTCAAGGCTTACCGCATTCTTAATTTGTGGTTCTAAATATTTTGTCCACCCATTCCTACCAAAAGAAAAAAAATTTGTCCAGTCCAAGCTATATAAAAAATAAATTGTGTCCTGTGCCTTTTGGGTAAAAAATGTCTACTTTTTTTTTTTTTATAAGTATGAGTAATGAAAATGTCTTAGCATTTTTTTTTTTGAGTAAAATGTATGACTTGTAATTGATTTTTACTTTGTTGCATTTAGATTTAGGCATTCAATAACCTTTGGTTCTTGGTTCTGCTCCTCAGAAATTTATTCATGCCATTTCTCCCATTCCATCCAGCATCTACAATGTCTTCGGCTGAGATTTCCATGAAGCCACCAAATACTACCTTATTTCCTTATAAAGTTATTGAAGAGACAGCTCCCACTAATCAAGCAACAAAGAGACTAAGTGACAGTGTTTCTGAGAGGGGAGTTTGTTTTGATTTTATTAATAAGGGCAAATGCGAAAGGGGTCCAGATTGCACTTTAAGCACAGCTTGCAGGATGAAGGTGAGGGTTTTGTCAACAGGAGGTCTGGATCTGAAAATGCTAAGTCTAGCAGGTTGGTTTTTCATCGATGTAATCAATTTCTAATTTAATGCAGATTGATAATTATTATAATTCTTAGATAATTGATGGGTTTTCAAATTTTAATCAGCTTATTTTCTAATTGCTTTTCCTTGTATTTAATTCCATTGCTTGGTACTAATGATTCTTCTACACAAATAAGTTCAGGTCAAAACTACTGGTTCTGTTTGGTTAAGCCCTGAGGTGGAATCACATCTAGTCATCAGCTTAGAGAAAGTTACTGCAAGAATTTGCAAAAGGTCCACTTGTTGAGGACCAAGTACTGATTTTACCTGTTGAACATTCACCTAAACCCTTTCTTTGCCCTCGGAGAGCGAGACAGAGCTTGTTAGGTTTCAGAAGAGCTTGAAGATGTATTTCAAGACACAAGTGAAGGAGGTTGTTTTCTTTGGGTGGATATTCAAACGTGGCACTCATGCTAATATTCTGGTAAAAGAAATTTGCTTTCTGTGTCTTCTACAGGTGTTTACTGAATTAATCGCAACATTTTGTCTAAAATTTATTGAGTTGCTTGCAAGTTGATATAGTTACTACCACCCCAACCCCCATTCTGGTCCTTTGCTTTTTTTTTCTTTTGATAAATAAGAAAGATGAATATATTCAAGAGGAGAGCCGCCAATGTGGCGACTCAAAGAGAGTACGGTTCCCTTGCTTTGTGTCTCATTCATATGAATGCATAAATTTTAATTTCTTTATTTTTGATTAGTAAGAAAGCTGAATATATGCAAGAGAAGAGCCACCAAAGTGGTGCTCACCACTATCTATATTGGAATATTATCAATTAATTTATTTATCTTTTAAGATTCATTTGGGCCAAACCTAACCGAATTCTAACCTTATATATTCAATCCAAGTTGATTTTTAGGTTTTAAGTTGAATTCGAGTTTATTGAATTTAATTCAAATTAAGATGACATAATACAAAAATAATAATTACAAAACTTCAAGATAGTAATGAAAAACAAACAAAAATTTAGATACAATTTTTTTCCTGGCTATAATAAAATATGTAATATAATAAGATATTTTCTTAAAATATAAAATCTTATAATATGGTTTAGTGATATATTATAAATATTATAAAATTATTAAATTTGTGTTTAAGTTAAGCTTAAGTTGTCTTAACTCAAATTAAAAGTTACAAATATTTATAATATTGAGGTTTTAAGAAAATTGATTATTTAACATAATATTAATAGTTAAAAGTCATGATTTCCGTTATCTATAATTTGAATATTTGTCTAATTTAATATCTCTCCGAGTAAGAGAGAGTAAAAAGTATAATATTTATATTAAACTTAAATTATACGATTTTAGTTTTTAAGAGTCATATAATTTTCTTATAAATCAAATTTTAATATTATTTTGAAATCATGAGAAGGTGACTTATATTATACGATTTTAGCTAATGTCATGCATATGGTAGGAATACCCACTCCGAGTCCTCTCTTAAAATCATTGATGATTTATTTTATTGTTAATTTTAAAGTCTCAAGGAGATTACCACGTAATCAAACTCTTTAATTTTCTTAAAAAATTAACTTAATAGGATTTGGACACGATAAGTGTGGAGATCCTCAACACGAAGAATCCGGCCTTTAATAAACACGCGTCAACCGACAGCACATGACTACGAAAAAGCAATAACGGTATCTTAAGTCATGCAACAGAGACTAGAGAGAAAAGTCAGAAAAGTCGCATTCTTCTCTCCTCCCACTCCGGGTCGCCGGGCTTCAAAGATCATCTTCTTCCTTTCCTTCCTTTAACGTGACGTGTCCCACGTGGGTCAGCTGTCACACACACACACACACACCCGCCTTCCCTATCAACTTCATCGCTAAAGGATTCCAACTATACCCTTTTGTCCTTTATTTACTTCCGCATTAATATATGTGAAGTGAATACTACGCTTTCCCATTGTTTTAATTTCATTTTCTCCATCGAGCCCTTTCCCGTGACAAGCCAAATGGCACGTTCCACGCTATCACCCACTTTAAAAGAAAATAGGAACCCATGGGTTGAGAATCGTTTCTCAAAATAAAATAACATCATTTGTGTATTTTAAAAATAAATAAATAATAACTTGTTTTAGAAAAATAATACAATTTTCAAAAACAAAAATTAAACAAGCCCCATGTCATGTTTCAATTGGTCCAAATCTTTGGTTTCCTTTTCTATAGCCATCTATTTGAGTTTTCTTAGGATCTTAGAGCATCTCCAGCAACCATCTAAAAATTGAAATATCTAAAGTTATATAAGGTTTGTTCCAAAGTCATTTTCGCATTTAATTTAGTTTTCTGGGGCCATCATCTCCAAAGAAATGGGAAAGATATAAAGCTTTATCTATCCTAAATATATTCCAATTTTACCTTTTCTTCTTTTAATAAATACATCATACGCTCATTCATCTATATCACTCCAAACACTATAAATATTTATTAAATTGTACAAAAATTATGCTCCATATCAAACTAAATAATTTTTAAATTAGATGTTCTTATAAAATAATTAAAAATAAATAATTTATCAACTATAGGAAAAAAAATCAATGTGTTGTGATTAATAGGAAAATCTGATCCAATGTAGCTGATAAATATTTTGCCAATTTCTCAAATCACACTAGGGTTTTTATAGAATTTTTTTTTAAAAGGAGATTGGTTGTTTTTTTTTTTTTTTGGTTTTCAGAGGAATCTCTTAAACACAAAAAATTTTCCATCTCCAACGGTCATATTGTGGAAAATCATTTTTTTTGTCCAATGCCATTATAAGGGTAGAAGAGGTTTTCCAATTTTTCACGACGCACGCTTACACTAATTTTACTTCAAAATAGATGATCACTATTCATCAGCAATCGTTTTGCTCTCATTATGGGATTAGTCGAAATATGCATAAAATACTTCAAACACTCACGATCTCGTAATAATAATTTTCATTTTACTTTTTTAATTAGCGAAGGTAATTACCAGAGAAACTAGGTACAAAACAACCCTCATCTAGGCTTCAAGATGCCCAACACATCTTGGTTAATTGCTATTTCCATTCCTTCTGGAGGGCTTCTCTATCTTGTTCAAGAGGGCATAACCGTCTTTCCACTCATGCTACTCCTGTACATAACTGACACATTACATTCTATGTCAGTTAAAAAGAAAAGTTGTTGACAGATACTTAAAAAAATTGTGAAGGTTCTTAAACAAATCTTAATAATTTGTTTGAAAACTATTTTCAAACTTAAAAAAACAAGTTTGATACATTTGTTAAACAGCTTTAAACAAATTTAAAGTGGTTTTATGTATTCTGCTATTTTCTAAATAACTTTAAAATTTTCAAACAACTAGTTTTTAAGAAATGGTCTAAGAAATGTATGTTTTATGTTCCCTTTTGAATCTAACATTAATCATGTTATAAGGATCACGAACATCAAAACCTACATAACTTTTTAACGCTCCTGGTCACGAAGGGCGAAGTTTTCCGATAACATTTATGTAGAATGTGTTTGTTTTGCCAGAAAAATGCATCATTCTGCGCTTCTGGGCTTCAAAATGTCCTAGCTAAACATTTTTTCATTTTCTTTTATTGGTGAAATTTCATGATTGAAATGCAGAGTTAAACCATATGTTTTTATTTTTACAAAGTATCCCATGAAATTTAACTCGAAAAGTTAATAAAGTCATAGCCTAATCTTGCAGTGGTCCACCTCGAGAATAAACAACACAAAGAAGGGCAAATCTTCCTATGGTTTATTCTAAGAATTATTTCTGATGATAATTTATTCTCTATCCTTTAAATTAATATTTTAAAAAATATATATAACTCTACTACTATATAAAATAAATTAAAATAAAGCATAATTAAAACTATTTAAAACTATTTTTAGCAAATAGTCTCTTATAGTCTATTAAAAATTATTTTTTTATTATTCTTGACCTAAAATCACTCATATTAATATTTTTCTTTCATTTTCTTATCTAATAAAATGGTTTTTCCACTAAAATTTATATTTTAGTTTGTTTTTTGTGTTATGTGATGTTATTCATCATCTCTGATATTACATGTCCGTTAAAACTCAATTCACGATTTTCTAATAACTATTTTATCAAATTTATAGTTTTATACCGATTTAATATATTATTAACCTCGAGATATTTCATTATATATGATTTGGCTATTTATGTTTGATAATAAAAACACATTTAAATTTAAAAACAAGAAGTATTTTTTGACAATAAAAATTTAAAGGTTTGTTTGCTACTTCATTTTTTAAAATTATTTTTTTTGTTAAAGAATAAGGAACATATGAAAAACATTTAATTTTTCCTTTTGTTTTTAAACATACGCAAAACACATAAAATATTAAATTCAAAAAACAATAATAATTTTTAGGGATCACCAAAAAAGGGCTTTTCGGGGGAAAAAGAACCCAATTAGGGTTTATAGTGATCAGGCAACAGAGTGATCACAGCACCAGAGCAGTTCAATGGCAGAAGATTCGGCGCCGCCGGTTGAACAAATGGCGTTGGCATCCCTTAACGACGGCGTTTCCACACCCTTCGCCAAGGCTGAGTTCTCCGACCGTGTCCTGATCCGCACCATCCTCTCCCGTGCCGACGGTGGCGCTGGCCTTGCCGGTCAGACCGTCAAGGTCGGGGGTTGGGTCAAGACCGGTCGGGAGCAAGGGAAGGGTTCATTTGCTTTTCTTGAACTCAACGACGGGTCCTGCCAGGCGAACCTTCAGGTTATCGTGGACGCCGCCGTGGCGCCTCTGGGCCAGATTGTGCCGACCGGCGCGTGTGTGAACGTGGAGGGCTTGCTCAAGCTCCCTCCTGAGGGAACGAAGCAGAGGGTGGAGCTCAGGGTTGAGAAGGTCCATCATGTTGGTCCGGTGGATCCAGCCAAGTATCCTGTTGCCCAAGACCAGGCTAACCCTTGAGTTTCTAAGATATTGTTCACTTTCGACCGAGAACCAACACGTACTTCTCTGTTTATGTTTCTGTTGATTTGTTTAGTGATAGTGATTTTTTTAAGAAAGTTTTTCAGTTTCTTCCAGGAATGAATCTGATTTGATGTTGTGGTCTTTATGATGTTTAAAATTTTGAGGAAAAGGGGAGAAATATGGGATTTGAATTGACTTAGTGATTATTTTTGGATTGGGAAAATGAAACTCATTTTAAGTCACTTCAGATTTTTTTCCAAGAAAGAGGATTTATTTGAAACATCCGTTTACTTTTCTTGATCTAGTGAAATGATACTGAATTTGGTGGATTAGGTTGAATCTGCATGAGGATCACAAGTATGCCAAATTATCATGATTGATGGGTTAAATCTGCATGAAAGAATATTGAGAAGCCAACATGCCGTAATCTTAATTCCATATCCTCAACCAAAAAGGGAAAAGAAATAAATAATTTTTAGAATAAATATGTCCCTTCGTATCAGTAAAAGGATAAAACATTTATGACACATTCCACTCTTGTTGTTATTTAAGGTCTTTTGTGTTTTTCCAATGTCAACTCCTGAGTTTTATATTGAAATGTCAAGAGCTAATTTTATTTACTTTTGAATCATAATGGTTACCGAGCAAAGAAGGAAAAGTAATATCATCACACACTTTTTAATTTTAATCTAGAAGATTCTCTAATTTGGAGACCACCCACAATTGCGATTGGCACCTAAAATGCTCATACCTTTTAAAGCTAAATTTGTAGCTGAATAGTTATCATCCCTTTTCTCCCTGTATCATTACTTTTAGATGCACTTATGGTCTGAAATGCAACACTTTCTGACTTCAAATTCCTACATGGATGTGACATTTAGTGGGTACTTGTTTAATTTAGTTAGAACTCCATTCCTCACTACGATCCAAGCTGAATATAGATGCCTCTACAAAGAGATTTGTGGGCAATAAACATTATCTTAATTTGTATGTCGCATTTTATGTTGCCTTCTGCTCTATTGTCAGTAGCTTCCCATTTATTTTTGTTTTCAGATATCCGTGGTTGCTAGAACTTAATGCGTTACCTGGCGCGCTGCTACCCACACGTTCTTCCAGAAGCACAGCTTTTATATACACACTCCAATTGTCACCACCAGTGATTGTGAGGGTGCTGATGAAATGTTTCCAAGTTATAACCTTGATTAGTGATGCAGAGAAGGTGGAAATGGAACTTACAGAACCTCCCTCCATCGAAGTTGATATAGAAGCTGCCAAGGCAGTTGTTAAGGAGAGCGAGAGCTGTTGCCCAACTAAAATTCAAGCAAAGCTGGTAAGGCAGAAATTACTGCATCTGTGGCTGAACTTGACAAGGCTAAGGAGAATCTCTCGAGGCTGGAAGAGCGATCTAAGCTAAGCCTGGTATCCTCAAAAGATGGAAGATTGATTATTCCCAGGATTTTTTGCCCATCAAGCCTTTTTGACTGTTTCTGGCCAGCTGCAAGTTGAGACTTATGCATGTGCTGTTAGCAGTGTCCATACCTTTGGACCAACTTTCCGAGCTGAACACTCTCACACCTCAAGGCATTTGGCAGAATTCTGGTGGTGGAGCCCAAATAGCATTTTATGGATCTTAAGGCATTTTACATTTAAATCCTTGATTATCCTCACCTTGCAAACTTAGGTGCTTGAGAAGACTAATTTGGAACGTTAGTTAGTTTGTACATGTGTGCATATCTGTGTGTGAATGTGAATATGTATCTCAGCATATATGTTTCTTTCCTCGTTTGAATCAATTATCATACAGCCGTTTCTAGTAGAATGGAGTGCTTTATAATGAACTATGAAGACAATCATCTTTTGCTATGGAATTTCTATCAATAACACTTTTTCCCTCTCTTTTCTGCTGATCATGGTGTCAAATTTTGTGTGAGATGCTAAACATGAATTGATTAAATTGTGTGAGATGCTAAACATGAATTGATTAAATTGTGTGAGATGCTAAACATGGATAGTTCCGTAATTGGTTGCATAGCATATAAAAGTTTATTTGTAAGGGCTTTCTTTGTTAATCTTGTGGCGTGCGTGTGCCATGACTGAGTATGAAACTAATGACATTGATATAGTTGAGCTGTAGATGTAATACATTTTCTTCAATTCTGATTATCAGATATCACATGACTCCTATCTTCTTGTAATCACTGTTAGATATGTGCACCGAAAGGACTCAGTTACAAAGGTAAACTCATAAGGATAGCTCATGATTTATTAGGAAATTCCATACCATACCTCATACTTTGCTAAAGGAGACCAATTCCCTAGATGGCATAGGTAATATATTAGGAAATTCCAATGCCCCTTTCATACCCAGATTTTTTTTTTTTTTTTTTAATTATAATAGCTTTCCGTGCCAGGACAAGGAACTAGCCTACTTTGCTAAAGGAGACCAATCCCCTAGATGGCATAGGTAATATATTAGGAAATTCCAATGCCCCTTTCATACCCAGAATTTTTTTTTTTATTATAATAGCTTTCCGTGCCAATCAACCCACCATCACTCCCTTAATTTGCTCCTGGATTTGCTGTTGTACACAGCTAATGGAAGACATTCCTATTAGGGAAAACAGGAAGAGCATAGGCAATGGAAAATGTTATGAATCTCTACCCATTTCGAACAATTCCTTTATCATGTCTATCTTACCATTACTTACTGTCCATACCTCATACTTTGCCAAAGGAGACCAATCCCCATGGAATAGGTAATATATTGTGAAATATGCCCATGTTTGGTTTATGACTAGATGGAAATTTTTTCACATAAGTCATATTATGGAGCCTGTGCAAATTGCTACTGTCCATAATTCTTCATACTTGCTAAAGGAGACCAACTCTAGATGGAATAGGTAATATATTAGGAAATATGCCCATGTTTGGTTTATGACTAGGATGGAAATTTTCACATAAGTCATATTATTTATTATAGCCTGTGCAAATTGCCTTATAAACACTAGGTACTTCTCTTAATCAAGCAGTATCTCTCTTGTCTTAAACCAGCGAAGATTATGGAGCCTAGGAGGTTCAAGCAGCTTAACAGTATTCGACTGCTTAATTTACTCGCTTTTGGAAATCACACAAATAAATGTAAAGAAGCATTATGACGCTTCACACACAGTATGGCGCTAAAGGACGCCAGAAGGGCCTTGCCGATAAAACCGGCAGGGAATGCTGTTGGGTGTTCCAGTGTGAGGAACCTCAGAACACAGAAGAAATCACACATACAATATTAAAAGAATTGATTCTCTACTGCAAGAATTCTTATTATCAAGGAAGGATTCAGGATGTTGCAGTGTGAGGAACTATTGGCTTACTTCAATCGACTCTACCCATGATCTTCTCCAGATATTATTGCTCGTGACTTACTCCACCACTTTACAGTGGCTGTAAGAGACAATGGAAAGTTTATGGCAAAAAGCTATTATAGGTCAGCTCGGAATTTAATTCTTTGTGGAATGTAAATTCCAATCTTAGAAACAAAATAAATAAATAAAGAAGGAATTCAAAATCATCTTTATCTTTCTATGATATGTTTTTATTTTGATGCTCGGTTAAACTACAATAGGATTACTTATTAAATTTTGAAACGTTATTATTTGTTTTTAACAAAATAAATCAGTTCTATAATATTTATGTTATAAAGTGTGAATAATAAAACAGTTAACATCATCACATTTATTAGTATCAAACGGCACCAACAAATGGGCAAAAATTATTTATATTCTTAAAAAATTACTGTATTTGATTATATTTATATTTATATTTAAATGCATATTTTATAAAATCTTATCATTGAAACATTCTTCAAATACTAACATTTGGGAAAACAACCTAAAACAGCTTTACATCTCATCCCCATTTATACTTAAATAACAATATCTTAATGGAAGTTTTAATTAATCACGTACCAAGAAATTTCATAAGTTATTGAAATAAGGAAAATCCAATTTTGGAAATTTGACTTTTTATTAATTTTTTTAACTTGATTTTGATAAAAAAAAAAGATTTTCTTGTTTTCTGTGAAAATTAATTCTGTAGGACCATAAATTATTTATAGTCTTAAAAATTACTTAAAGTGTTTTTTTTTTTTGAAGAAACTTGGAAGTATTTTCTGAAAACAACAAGAATTGATTATTTACAAATACCCATTCGATGATCTTTTTATTCTAAACACTGGTAGAGCGTGTTTGACGATCTTATTTAAAATGGATATTTAGTAAAGTAGTATGTTAACTAGTACCTTCAAATAAAGACATTTTTGAAGACGTCTATAAAATTTTTTTCATTTAGAGGCGGTAATTCTGGCAATTATTGGGCTGCCTTGGCCATCATGTTCTCTAATATTTGGTCCAATATTTTTCTAAAAATATAGCAAATCCGACCCTAAATTTGGCCAAGCACACCAAGCAGTTCAAATTTGGCCTTATTTTTTTATGGCCAAGAATTAACAAATTCATCCTGACCTAATTTTGGGTGGATCAAGTTTAAATTGTCACCTCTATCTACACTTCATCCCTTACTTCCTACTTAAATGAAGTTCGTTAATCAATTATCAAAAATTGAAATAGGTGATGATTTTGTCAAAAATAGTTACTTTCAAGAAAAAACATTGGAAATATTAAATTCAGACATTTAGGGTTAATTTGATTTTTTTTAATCAAATATTTCTTGAAATAATATACTTATAGGCATAAGGTTTCACACAATTATGGGCCTTGTTAATTACGAGTGAAGATGATTGTCTATACTTAGAACCTCCCCATGGATTTTGGTTATTAAAATATGACGTGTTTTTGTAAAATGATATGTATCTCATACTGAAGCTCTTTTATAAAAATAAAAAAAAGTAATACAAAATGAATAGATGTATAAATAAATAAATAAAATGATGTGTCTTAAATATGCAAATCCATAACCTTTAAAAAAAAAAAAGAAGAGAAATAACCTAATTTAAATAAAAATTAGATTTATTATTCTGTAAAAAAATTTCTTCAAACTTATTAATTTTACTCTTTTTCCAAAATTTTCTTTAATTCATATCTTATTCATGAGTAGCTCCAATTTCTTCATCCAAAAAAGAGGATTGAGAATGTTTTGGAATAGGTGGCCCGTATATCCAAACTAACTCCACTAAGAAATAATATTTCAAATTTAGATGAATTCAAATATTTTATTTCAATCCAATTCTCAATTGCCATGTTTTACAAATATATACAATGTTTTATATTTTATGTATATTCTTATCAGCAATTCATGGTAAGTGTAATTTAATAAGTTGAAATAATTAATATTCATTAAATGCAAAAATTAGTATAGAATTACCGTCTAAATATATATAATAAAATATATTTAAAAAAGGGGAAAATAGTGTTATTGTTTATATCTCTTGTCTAATGTCCATCATGCCTAGCTCATATGGTAAATCACTCAATATTTCAAAAAAATGGGACATAGGAATGGATGGGTCTCTGGGTTCAAATTTACATAAGATGACAATTTACTATATATTGTAAACTTAAATGATTAGTGTAAAAAAATTCCTCATCCAATCAGCATTCATTATGGAAAATGTGAATTTTTTTGAAAGCTAATAACAAATAAAAGGTGAGCATAAATAATTCATTGTTCTTTACATGTGTGTATCTCAAATTCTCATATCATGTCTCTCCTTTAAAAACAATTTGCCAAGAATCCATTTTCAACGTTAAAACAATCAATATGATGAGAAAGTTCAAATCTCAATAAGATGCTTACTACGTATATTAAAAGTTATTAGCTTTAAAAAGTGAGACCTAGGTATACTTTCTATTTTTTTATTTATTAGGAATTAAATTTTTATTGAAATATATAAAAAATATTATGGCAAATGGAAACTTACCTTCTACTCTAAAATATTTTTCAAAAGTTTACAAATTCTGAGAAAATAAATCATTTTGGGTCCCTAATTGAAAAATGGTATGGTGCAATTAATTTGCTAATGGTTTAGATACATATGTATATAATTATGTCGACATCTCATACAAATTGTTAAATTTATTTAGAAGAAAATGTTATGGGTATGTAAATGTCCATATCCATCTTTAACCATTCTATTTTTAATTTTACGAGATGATAACATAGTTGATTTATGGCATTGGAGCTTACCTAAGAATCATCGAAGTTCAAGTCTTTATGTAGTGGCACTCCATAAAAATAAAATTATGAGGGATATAAAAATTTTTAAGGGAGGTATTGTAGCATAATGTTAATGAACTTATCACCAAACTAGAGGTCATTGGTTTAAACCTCAATTTTTCGAAAAGAAAATACTTTCATTGATTATAATTAGTAATATATCGATAAAAACATGTGAATCAAAATCGCTAAAAATCACAAACGAATGAAACAACATCAAAGTTAATAGTTTGGGTTGGTGAAGCCACAATAATCCTAAGTGACTATTGCCTTTAAAAAAATTAAAGATAGTAAGGAATTGATGACCAATAATCAATCATCATGTCGTAGGGTCAGAAGGTTGGCCAATCGAAAAATAATGAAATTAAAAAAAACAGGCTATGGGGAACTTCTTCGTAAAATAATAAAAAATTCTTAAAAATGTAATTTAAAAATAATTCTAAATATAGTGTAGTTTTTCCATATCAAGAGAAAGTGTCTCTTCAAAAGACACTTTTAAAATTTAAAATAAAAGTGTCTTTGGAAGAAACACTTTAACTTAAATTCAAAATTTTAAAATTATACAAAGGTATATTCAAAAGACACTTTCATTATTAATTCAAATATAAAAGTGTCTTTTCAAAAGACACTTTTTGTGTAAAATTTTTTAATTTTTTGAAAGTGTTTTTTGAAAAAACACTTTTATAAAGTGTCTCTTGAAATTACACTTTTAGAAAGTGTATTTCCAGAAAACACTTTCCACATAGCAAAAACTACATTACATTTAAGAATATTTCTAAACCTATATTATTTAAAGATTTTTTTTTTTTATACCCTAAATGTCTAAAAGCCCGTTGAAGGGGACAAACTCCTAAAGTCCTACCTTCCTAATCCTAAGGGCAAGCAATGAAGGGTGAAGGCTACAAGCAAGGTGCTATTCATTGCCTATTGCCTATTGGGAGCCTATGTTTGATTAAGTGCAACTCCAACAGAGTCATATCGTGTCATCCCCATAACCGCTAAAATGACACCCCAAAGATAAAAATCGTGTTTCAACTTGGTGTGGCATCAGAGATGGCAAAATGTCATCTGCGCTTTATGCCAAGATATTTGGTCACTTTAAAGAGAATGGAGAGGTTGCAAAATAGCCATTTTCGCGGCTACTGCCTCTCAAAACTGATATATTCCATCCTATATTTGACAAGTTTAATTATATTTTTTAATAAAAACATTGAATTATTTTAAAATTAACTAATCCTATCACATTCAATATCAAATACATAAAAGTTCAAGACTATATAAATATGGGTCCATCTAATCTAGTATACGACTTTAAAGTCATGAGAGCCCTTAAGCCCAAAGCATAAGATATACCCATTCTATTCGACTAAGATGCAGTGTTTGTTCGTTTAATTCTTCTAACTTCTAGGAGACAATGAGTGAACTCTTCTCAATCTAGTAAATGCGCTAAACGCTACATTCTCCCTTTGATCCAAAACGGACAATATCTGTATATGGTCCAAGTCGATACAAATCCTATGAGACTCTCATAAAGCCCTAAAGCAAGAGTCAAGTAAATCTCTAATTACCTTAAAAGAATCTTAATCAGAAACTACATAGTAGGCCAAAAAGTCAATAGGTATTGGATTTTTAGCCCAATGGATTCAAGTATTTTGAGTTTGAATGAGAGCATACAATAGGTCTCGAATTAACCGAACTATCCTCAAGATCGCGAACTACACTTATGTTTATTTAATTATATTATTGTAAAATAAATGCTTGGTGGGTTTAGACTTTTACCAATATATTATTTCTAAATTAGATATTTAAATAGGGGAATCATTAAGAATAAATTAAATTATTATTATTTTTTGTTATAAAACTAAGATTTTGTGATATTGTGGGAATATTTCGATGATCTCCATCCATCCATAAAGTATATATTTCTTCTATTTGAATATTTCTTCATTTGAGTGAAACTCTAATAAAATTTTATTCCATGCTTCTTTATATTTTTATACATCTTTCTTTATAATATAAAAAGAAAATACTTCTATTTGATTCGAATTAGCTATATATCGATAGAACATATATACAAATTCTCTTAAAATCATAAAGTGATTTAAACAACAATCAGGTTAACGGTATAATAATGTTTTAAAGCCTACAAATTTGATAATATTATTATGACTATAATATCTATAATTTCAGTTTTTCAATATACTAAAGACCATAAAATACAAGTTCAATAAAAACTATAGATAATGAAATAATATCTAAGTTAATAACATAATAAATCGGCTTAAAACCTATAAATTTGATAATATTATATTGATTATAATTCATAAGACTCAAGTTATTTAACATAATCAAGACCATAACTCGATTTCCATATCTTTGCTTGACAACATGCCTGCGGACGTCCGACCGATCACACACATGTTTAAACACTGCAAAGAAGATAACAAAAAACAAAAATATCGTGAACAAAGACGACACAAACCAACCAATAAACGACAATCGCTAAGAAAACAAAATAAAACGCATATTTATGCGAATAAATAATTTCAGAAATGAACAAATTAAAAGAGTAAAAATATAAACGCAGCGATTTCAGTCACAAATGATTAAAGATCACATCTCTTTGCTTAAGGAATATGAGTTTTCAAAATATACAACACCTGCAATTAATTAGAAAGCAATCAAAATTTAAAATAATTTAAATTCTATTTAATATTTTTCATTTATTCAATAAACCAGAAAAGAAAAAATCATTATCCATGACATGTTGTTCATCTTTTGATGTTGACATTGTCTCCAACCAAACATGACCATAAATTTCTACATCACAGAAGCCATATAGGAAAATCTTATTCTATCCTAATATTTTGAAAGACAGTGTTAAAAATGATGAGTAATATTATATTATTATACAATCCCTCCACCAAACCACTTTTGAAACCTTTTATTAAAGTGTACATGACATATGGTGATGACCATTGACATGATGTCATGGGACATGACAATGATATGACATATGGCCAGCGAGATCATCACCCATGCCCTTATCTATTATTTAAATTAAATACAGCAAAATGTTTCATGGACCATTGATTACATGCTATAATAATATATATATATATATATATATATATATATATATATATATATATATATATATATATATATATATATATATATATATATATATATATATATATATATATATATATATATTTGCAACCTATAATTGAACTTAATCTAAAGTATGGTATTATTATTTTGGAAATAAAAACAAAAAAGATTCGAAAAATAAGAAATACATGATTCATAACAAGGAAGGAAAAATAATTGACTATCAATTAGAGGTATTAATTTAATTAATTTGATATACTAGTTTAAGTAACTATAATTATTATTTTAAACAATTGGTTAATTAAAATACAATCTCTACCTAAAAGCTAATTATCATTCTTAAAAAGTATATTTTTTGTTTTTATTTTCAAATTGGTAGTTCAATACATATTTTTCCAAAATTAAACTAGATAATACTCAATTATTGATACTAGACTAAAATGGTAAAAATGTGAAAAGAGCACAAAAATCTAAACTTAACTCTTCTTGTAAAATATGATATTATAATATACGTACTCGTATAAAAAAATCACGAACATCAAAACCTACGCATTAAACTTCTCAAAATGTCTAGTCATGGAAGGGGTGAGCCTTCCAGAAAATTTACAGAGAATGCAAGCCTGTTTTCAAGGTGAAAAGACACGATTCTAGGGGCTCTAGTTCAAATTGTCCGTGAACATGTTTTCATTTTCTTTATGGTAAAATTTCATGATTGAGTCATGAAAGAAACTATATGTTTTTATTTTTTATGTTTCTATGAAATTTAATCCCAAAAAGTTAATAAAGTCATAGCCTAATTGTAACGCCCCAAACCCGGGGTCCGTGACTACCCACAACTCCACCTAATACTCGTGAATGCTCCAGACCCGACGGCCACGAAAATCTGCGTAGTCCCTTGAATGTGAGTCACCCAAATACAAACCCGCATATCTTGTCCCAAACAAACAAGAATATAATCCAATATATCCAATCACATGAGTAATACGCACCACTTCAAAATTTCATAAACAATACTCCAATATACATACCAACTATATACCCAATAGTTACAAGAGTTAATATGTTTATACTCTTATACATATATCAAACTTATAGAGTTCTAATACATGTTTAAATCAGAACCGTGCCTACAACTCGGCTTCTTTTTCTTAATCCTCGCCCTAGATCGAGCTGCCTCGCACGCCTCCCCTCGTACCGTCACAATATCTCGACAAAGGAAGCACGTCGCAGGCCACCTCGCTGAGCGCATACTCACCACCCGTCAGCAGCAATGTTCCAATGAAAACACACATTCAAGCAAATGCATGATCATACTTGAATGTCTACATGACCAACTCAGATCCCGAGTCCTTACCGACTTTCTCACACTCGCCTAAGCCTCGGGATGCGAGAATGTTATGCGATGGTTTGTGGACAACCTCCGGCTTTATATATCACTGAGCCGCCCGACGATTGATATATTATTTGTTTGCTGATTCACATTCTCCGATGAATATCAATTTTCTATTAGGCCGTCCGACGATTGATATTTTATTTGTTTGGTGGACTACCCTCCGACGACATCAATCAATATCTGACGACTGACATTTTTAATTTGGACTAATCATAATTAACATTTTTAGACAACCCTCCGAACCATTTTCTCTAGACTCATCTCATGCACTCAATTCCTATATCCCAGAGTGTTCCAAAGGTATACGAATGCACTGACGCCACCCCAATACAGACTCAATCACATGCAAATATGTAAACATGCACATATCCACATAATATCCAATCACACACCATCATGTAATTAATCAATTTCATCAAAATTAGCCTTACTGGCTAATGATCAAACACGAAAGCAACTTAATTTCTGAATCACTCGACTAAGATTTATTTCACACAAAAATATATTTTGTGTCACTATTCCTATGAACAAGAAAAACCTAGGTTTTACTTCGCTCAAACACACATTCATCTTCGTCTGGCTCACTTTAGAACCCGCATTTGCATGCCCATTCGGCCTCGCTCCAACTCAATCCATGATTTATCACAAAATGCAACATTCAACCACCCAAATCAGCCAAGCCATGAAGTCACTACTACATTTGGATTTGCAAATGAGATTAATGCATCCCAAGGTTTGGGACCGATCAAACGGCCCCTCATGGCCTCATTCGACTCAAACATTCAGAAACACTTAAACGGAATAAACCCAAGTAGGAGAAAACCCCACCTTCTGAGTTTGTCGAAACTCACAGTCCCTGAGTCCAGCCGCAGCCTCAAGCCCGCTGCAGAACGTCTTCTTCTCACCGAACCGCCGACGGCCTGGACGCTCCGTATTTCTCAGAGAGAAATGAAGACTCTCTCACACTAAAAACGCCATTTTTGTTTATCGTGACTTCATTTCCTTTCTCCCTTTTTCAATTCCTGCTTCTTTTCTATTTATAGTAAGACAAACACTATTTATGTTTTGTCTTATTATCATTTAAATCAAACTCCAAATGACCACAGGTCCCTCATTTCCTTGATGATCTTACTATCTCTGTCCATTTTCATCATTTCTCTAATCATACCACTTATGGCACATGAGTATATGCTATATGACTTTCAAGCGCATCGAAAATCGCTTACGCACTCCGAATCGTGATGCCTCGAAAAACGTGTCAACTCCGATTATCTCTGAATTTTACCAATTTACGCCAAGCAATGGGGATTTTCATGGCATCGATTCCAACGGTGCAATCCGCTTCATCATCTGGAGATCTAGAGAATAAATTTCGATTTTAACCGAAATTACAATTTTTCAGAATCGAATTACGATTTTGCCCTTTTCCATAATCGAATTTCTGGGTCTTACATTCTCCTCTTAAGCGAATTTCGCTTTCGAAATTCGACAATCATATCAATTACGTGATATGCAATATTATTCTACCATGCATGTAAACTCGCTATTTAATTATTAAACGAACAACCACGACCTTCATCCCTAAACAAGAAGCGTGCAGGGCGTACTCGCATCGCGGTCCCTCCTCACGCCTCCCACGTAATTCCTCCACTCCATACCGCTCCATGCACTCTCACAAGCCTCATTGTCTCATAAGCCACAAAACCCGATCACGGCTATCAACAATGCACATTGGTCCCTCCTCGAAGGTCTCATCCAGGTCACTCAATCTCGCCCCCAACCCACCACATGAGTCGGATCTCGAGTATATCTGGGGCATGGAGACGTGAAATACTGGGACACTGACATGCTGAAGCAGAACGCCAACCAGACAAGAATCTAAGGCTCTACCCTCTCCTCGAGTATCTCGAAAGGCCCAATGAACCTCGGCGATAGCTTCCCGTGCTTGTCGGACCTGACCACTCCCTTCTTAGGCATCACCTTCAAGAAGACATGATCCCCAACCTCGAACTCTAAGGGTCGACGTCGCATTAATCGCCACATAGCCTCGCCGCCTAAGTGTGCTGAGAAGACGTTGTCGCATCAAGCCCACCTCTCTGAGGTGTCTCTATCAAATCAGACCGCCGATGGAACTCTTCCACCTTGGTCCAACATAATCCAGACCATGGCCTCCCATACCATGACTCATATGGTGCCATTTGCACACTCGCCTGGTAACTGTTGTTGTAGGCGAATTCCACTAAGGGCAATTGCTCCTCCCAGCTACCCTTATGATCCAGGACACATGCTCGCAGCATGTCCTCTAACACCCGTATATAATCCATACAACACGTAACCCTACACAACCCTTGCTTGGTGTGTAAACGCTAACCTCTCCAAGGTCACAATCACTGACAATCCAATGCACCTTCAATCTAGTCCATGTCATGTATGACCTCCATATACCAGCCCTCACGGGGCCAACAACACCCAATGCAATCAAGCAAAGGGTATCCACTCGAGTCATCCGAATTTAACACTCAACTCAAGTCTACGTGATAACTCGACAAAGGTGTTTTCATTTCGATTAACATAACTCTTCTGGCCACACTTTGAGCTCTTACATTCACACGCAAATTCTGGATATCTCCTGCCCTTTCCACCCTAACTCCAGCTGGTGAATGATCGCACCGCACTCATCTCGACTCCGACGCGATGTTACCGTGCAAGCGAACGTAATAATGCCATAATTTGTTAGCATTCTGATCTCACTACAATTCTGACCTATCAGGTCAACTTTCACCCTACATCCTAGGAAGAACATCTATACCTGGCTTCTCTAAAGGCCTTAACCTCTAAGCCCAAATCCAAGGCCGTGTCGGGTATGCCAACCCGACTAAGGTCCCAATTACTGACAACCCGATGGTCAAGCCAACTCATCCATGTCAAACCCGACATCAACAAACCAATGTGTATACCACCCTAAGGTCCACCACGCCATCGCGCAACTCCGATCCTGCCCCGACTTCGACCCACACTGCCCCTCCGTCTATCTCGTGTCAGTTGGAGTGCTTCAGAGGCACCTCGAACTAAAACCTGCCCCGACCCATACTAGGTGTGGAGGAATGAACCGTATACTCTCCGTTTACGCTTAATCGGGACTCGCTGTCCCAAAAGTCCCGGGATCCCCGGTCTCGGGGCAACCTGCCTCACATGCCCAAACCTGGCTCCAGTCCTCAAACTCAGGAAGTGGCTCGCCCCGAACTAGAAGAAGACCGATCCTCCCTCTTGCTACTAACACCCGCATCCCGAAAGTGCTCCCAAGATCCCGATCTCTCTTCTCTATGGTCGTACCGTCCCAACCATGGAGTCCATGTCCCGTAAATCCCCAGATCCCGCCTCCCGAATGGACAACTTCAGCCCATTCTCAAATCTCTCAGAATATCCAAACTAATCCCAAGAAACCAGATCTCGAAGATTGACATTCGGTCTTCCTTAACTCATCACTTCGCCGACCTTCTCTGGGTCGACTGACACTCCTGATGCTGACATCACGTGTCCCTAAAATCTCACCGCAGTAAGCCAAAACTCGCACTTACTGAACTTAGCGTACAACTGATGGTCTCTTAACAACTCCAGAATACAATCCCTTGCCGACACCATGCTCCCACTCGACTGGAGCATCAAATGTCATCCACGAAGACCACGACAACCGATCTGGGATAGGGTCGAATACCCTATGCATGAGATCCATGAATGGGCCACAGTGCATTCGGCTTTCAATCCAAAGGGCATCAACCGTGAAACTCAAAGTGCCCATAATGCGTCCTAAACCGCCTTAGTGGATAATCAGATCCCTAACTCACCGATGGTAACCGCATGTAAGGTCTATCTTTGAGTAGACTCGCGCCCCAATCATCAAACAAATCATCAACCCTTGTAGTAAGGTACCGATTCTCGATCGTGAACCCTCGTTCAACTGCTTCAGAGTCACGTACGCCGAAGTGGTCTCATTCTTCTTTTTCGCAAACGCAACCTGAGCGCCCCATGGTGAAGTGCTCGATCTAACGAACCCTCATTCAATAGCTCCCGTGAATCGACTCGGAAGTTCGCCGCAACTCAATCCGCGCGCACTTATACGAGTCATAGAAATGGGTGAAGTACCAAGGTAACTCGACATCAAGTCTACTACCCTCTCGTGGAGGCAAATTGTGCAAATTTCATCCGAAAACATCCATACTCTGGGTGATACTACTGAGGTGTATCTGTTCGGTCCTCCTCGTCCTTCTGTGGTAAGGCACGCAGCCAACCCGCTTTAACCCGTCCCGACACCTGGACTCGTATCCTATCTGGGGCAAAATATCATGCTTGCCCCCCTAAAACACAACACGAGTACCGTCCCGGTGACATAAAGCAGAACTTCCACGCCACAATCGATAACGACCGTAAGCTATCGCCTAATCCATCCCTAGGATGACATCGAACTTTGACATGTTCATGATCCTCAGGTCCACTGTGAGTAGAGTCCCCGAGATCTCTAACTCGCAACCTCGACCTATCATCCTTATTCTCGCCCTAATCCCTAGGGGAGAACTCACGTATAACAGCTCCTCTAAGGTCTCTAGAGGTCCTTGCCCATTTCCACCATATTTGGGCCTTACTCTCTAGCTGGAACACGCCTAGTCTATCTCGGCAGTGTCGAGGTAATTTCCATAACCTCTAACACCTTCTCAATTCAGATGAATCCAATGGTCTACCACCATCGCATCTCCCCGCGAATGCTCTGGCGATGTCACATCTCTAAACTCGGAGGTTACTAGACTTTCTCGACTACCCGTTATGCTAGCCCGTGCAGAGCCGCGCAATACCTATATAGCCTCAACAAGGGCTTGCTTATCAACATCCGGGGTGGTGCTCCACTCGCACCCGTGGACGCCTCTACGCCCTCGCACTCGACTAGCCATCTAATGCATTTCCAAATCTTCGCAATGTAAATCATTTAATTTTTCATTTCTGCCTAACTAGCAATGCACATGTCAATTTACTAATAGACTTAACAACCAGAACCGACTGTTCATTTCCTAAGCTGGCGCTAAATTCCAACCACTCGGGCCATTTATTTCCAATAAAATCTCCAAGTTTTCGTTTTACTATTATCCAAATTCCTAAGGTCATGGCTCATAACCTAAGATTTCAATTCTTTTCCTACGCATTACACCACGATATAATTTCCTACGCAACATCGTGACAATCACAATTTCCAATTTAGTTAACATAATACAAAGATTCTAAGGCATAAGTACAATGACACTATTCATACACATAAATCACAGATACACATTGTTCTTGCATTTACAAGTAATGCAAGACAATTAATTATACATTTAAAAAACATTTTTATCAACAAAATTTCATTTTCAAAATTTCATTTTTTTTTCAAAATTTTGTCTCATTTTATTAAATTTTATTTTTATTTGATTTTTTTTTTAAAAAAAAAATTAGCAATTTATCGCTCACAAATTGACCTACAACGACATCGTTCTGACATTATTCATGGTTTAATGTTCATGGATTACTATTCACTGCCATCACATGATATCGTTGGTCACAATACAAAATCAGATTGCAACACACTTCCAGCCAGTTCCCTTGTTGTCTTGCAACACAATTCCTCCTAGTTCCTATTGCAATACACTTCCTCATGTTGCAATACAATTCTAACCCCCTTCCTCTAAGTCACAGACAATATAGTATCGCAATACAAACTTAGCCCTCAAGCCTTCTCTCTCGTAATACAATTCTTGTGTACGTACGACTTAGCCCTTCCAAAACTTCTCTCTTGCACACAATCTCTTCCATCTCCAAGAATATTAACCACTATATTGGGTAAATACATTTTCTAGCCTAAACAAGCCTCTCCAACTTGCAATACTCTTCACTTTCGCAATACAAATTTTTTTTTTTTCTTCATTAATGTAATTGGGCAAGAGCCCAAAATCCAAGCTACACCAAAAAAATTTCATTAAATTTTTTTTCTTTTTTCATTTCTCAAGTATTGAAATGCCATAAATATATATATATATAGGCAAGAGTATATATATATATATATATATATATATATATATATATATATATATATATATATATATATATATATATCTATTTTTTTTCATTTTCCTTAACACCCAAATAAATTACAAAATTTATTTTGTTCAATTTTCTTCAATTTTACAACTTGTAAAACCTTAGAAAATTTATTTTTTCTCCTAATAACTCCAAATAAATTTATGAAATTTATTTCCTTTTATTTCCCTTATCTCAAGCTTACCCAATCGTAAACTCCCAAAATGTCCTAACACCTTAAAAATTTTATTAAATTTCTTCCACCTTATATATATATATATATATATATATATATATATATATATATATATATATATATATATATATATATATATATATATATATATATATATATATTTTTATTTTCAATAAACCAAATAATTGCTTAAAATTCTATTTTGTTTATTATTATTTTTTCATTTAATTCGAAAATACCCAAAATTTCCTCAAAGCCTCCTTATATAACACTAACCCTAGTGTTCAACCTCAAATTTATTAAAATTTGATTCCATTATCCGATATACCAAATAAATTTCTAAAAAATTTATTTCTTTATTTTATCCTTCCGCCTTATTAATCAGAACCCAAAAATTAGTTTTCCAACACCTATGTGCTATTTGCCTAAGCACACAAACATTCACATCATACATACAACATGACATACACCATCATACACACCATCAAATCACACAGTAAAACACACCAACACATGCATGCGTTGTCCTAGTTTTGTCCCGTGGATTTCCCTAGGTAATCTCATATACCTAAACCCAACATCGAACCACACCTAGTGGTGATGTTCTTACTCGACTATGGCCTGGGTTTCAAATCCTCAATCTAGGTTTCCATACCTATACTCCACATCAAACCACCTAGTGGGGCGATGGATACCCAACCCGAGCTCCCTAGGTATTCGTGATACCTGCCGATACTGTCGTAATGCCCTAAACTGGGTCCGTCATACCCACAACCCACGTGACACTCGTGGAATGCCCAGGACCCGACGCTTTTCACGAAAAATCTGTAGCCTTTTCAGACGGCGACGCCCCAAATCCGTGCTGGGTCCGCGACTCACCCATTAACTCATGACTTATACGTCAGACATGAGACACACATATGAGTAAAATAGCCACATGAGGCCCATACATCCATACTCATAAAACAAATATCTCAACTATATTCTCATAGGTTCCATGCTTGTTCTACAAAAAGCTTTATATATATTTACAAAATATTTACTTAAAGCCACATTTTAAGCTCAAAACCACTTCTACCGAGTGCCGTCTCCCCGATAGTCCCCCGCACCAAAGGGGGTCCCACGACCCGGTGAGCAAAGCCCCGCAGAAAATTCTCCGGCAAGGGCTACTTCCCCACCTAAAATGCATATGCAATGGCATATATAACAATCAATCACATTTCATACAATTATTTATACGAATGTCTATATCATGCAATTTAGACGTGAACCCCTCATGCTCACCACTCCAGTCCCATCCACTCTCACACCTGTTACAATGTGAAATAAACTAGTCACACACCCTGATCTAAACCATTGAAAACCCTCCAATTTATTTATCAAAAACTGGATTTGGATTCTTTTCCTTATTTTGTGGGCTACTGATTCTGGGTTTACACCGTAGGACGCCGCACGCCTTTTCAACATTTCACGAACTCGCATCGCCAGAATTCATGTCTGAACCCGTGAATAACCTCGTGGACTTCTCACCTGTGTGGATCTACCCCAATCCTGTCTCCGCCAAAACATGTAATTTATCATTTTGATCATTTACACACTCCCTCGTGAATCTCTACCTCGGACTTCTCATTCCATTTTCCTGAGCTCACGACCACTCACCAACACCGATGAATAAACCTTACCCGCACCCACACACCAATTCGACGCGATGTGACTGCATGCAATGCATGATGCCAATGTGACACCTCATGCTTGCTACGACGAATGAAAGACTACGAAACATTTACACACCATGGATAATTATAATTCATACATATAATTTGTCTCATGCAAAACATATCAATACATCAGCATGCATCAATACATCCATTTTCACACTTAACATGTTATTCAAGCAAGCAATAACACACAATTAGGTCACAAACTTGACCACTCAATGTAAGTACCTCACGGCCCCTTAGCAAACATGAACCTATTTGGCTCAAATCCTTATTTTCACAACAAGAAACCTCAACACCTAGAAACTTTCAGTTTCTAATTAAAACCCTAACTCCCTCAGTCCGTGCCACCGATTACTGAATCCATTACCCACAATTCCAAAGCTTGGAACTAATTTACATGGCCCCTCATGCCCTCCCCACAAGCAACCCCTACCATTATAAAGCCTTTAGGCTAAAAGAACCGTTATAAAATATCCCCACCTCTCTAAGTCAAGAAACTCCAAAAACGGAGTCCACGCTGTCCCTCTCCCCGTGTAGACCACAACTTCCTCTTTGTCTCGAAGAATCCGACTGGTTTATCGCTCTACAAACCTGTATATAAGGGAGGACACTCTCTCTAAAATGAAGAACATCCAACATCAGATCTCCTTTTTCCTTCTTCCCTGAATGCTGGCCTTCCTTTCTTTCTTTCGCTTTTCTTTTCCTTTTTCTTTTCTCTTTTCTTCTCACCTTTCTTTCCATTTTCTCCTCATTTTCATTTCTCCTTTTCTTATTCTTTCTCCTCCTCGAGTAAGTCATCATTCTAAGCACCCGAGAAATTTCCTCCTCTCCTTCCTCAAACCAAACGGCTGCCCTCACCCCCATTCTTTTCTTTATTTCTTAATGCCCCTTATGACATCATATGTTCCACATGGCATCATATGCAGCCATGAAACTGCTTCTCCCACACACATTTTAATTGCGAGCCACCCTTTTGCCAAGACACTTCATATCTGGGCACATCCCCTTAATCCTGCTATGCCACCCGACAACCCACGCCAAAAACGGGAATCCCGACCACCCCGAATCCAACGAATTCGACGCAGAGCCTGGGCTCTCACGAGATCTGATTCAACGGAAAAGTCCGTTTCAGCATCCGTGATCAAGAAAAAATTCCGGATTTTTAACCGAAATTTCCATTTTGCCCCTTTTTAGAAAATTGGAATTTTCTCGGGTCTTACAACGGGGAGCTCTACCCAAATACAAAACCTGCATATCTTGTCCCAAATAGTGCAATATAATCCAATATATCCAATCACATTTAGCACTCTACCCACGCCCCATAAACAATACTCAATATACATACCAACTATATACCCAATAGTTACAAGAGTTAATATGTTTTTACTCTTATACAACATATATCAAACTTATAGAGTTCTAATACATGTTTAAATCAGGAACCAAAGCCACAACTCGGCTTTCTTCTAATCCGCCCCTAGATCGAGCCGTCCCCCCGCACGCGCCCCACTGTGAAAATAATATCCTCGACAAGGAGCCACCTCAAGAATGAATCGCCCTGCTGGGATACTCACCACCCAAGGCAAAGGCACACCCATCGAAAACACATCCAAGCAAATGCATGATCATACTTCAACGCCTACACGACCAACTCGCATCCCGCAGTCCTCACCGACTCTCCCTCACACTCGCCTAAGCCTCGTATGAGAATATTATGTTTTATCATCTTCAGGACAACCTTCTCCGGGCGCATATATCAATCGAGCCGCCCGACGATATATTATCGGTTTATGACTACCCTCCGATGAATATAAATTAGGCCGCTCCGACGATTGATATTTTATTTGTTTGTGGACTACCCTCCGATGAATATAAATTGGGCTGCTCCGACGATTGATATTTTTAATTTGGACTACCCTCCGATAATTAACATTTTTAGACAACCTCCAACCATTTTCTAGACTTCATCTCACGACTCACTCCTATAGTCCTGTGGTGTTCCAAAGGTATAATGCATGTATGCCAATTCCAATACGTACTAATCACATGCAAATATGTAACATGCACATATCCACATAATATCCAATCACACAATCATGTCATGTAATTAATCAATTTCATCAAAATTAGCCTACTTCCGGGGCTAATGATCAAACACGAAAGCAATTCGACTCTGAATCACTCCGAATTACATTTTCACACAAAAATATATTTTGTGTCACTATTCCTATGAACAAAGAAAAACCTAGGTTTTACTTCGCTCAAAACACACATCCATCTTCATTTGGCTCACTTTGTGAACCCGCATTTCACGCCAAACATTTCCCTCGGCCCCATTCGACTCAAACATCTCAAACACTTAAATCTGAATAAAACTCAAGAGTGGTAAACCCCACTCCTGAGCTTGTCGAAAACTCACAAAACCGTGAAATTCACGCCAGAACCGTCCGCTGCAAAACGTCTTCCTTCCTCTACCGAAGACCGCCGGCGGCCTGATCGCCCTCGTATTTCTGTATATGAACACCTCTCACACTAAAAACGCCATTTTTGTTTACTGCATCTCATTTCTCCTTTTTCAATTCCTGCTTTGCCTTTTTCTATTTGGAGAAGACAAACACTATTTAGCGTTTTGTCTTATTATCATTTAAATCAACCCACGCACTAATAAGGCCCTCATTTCCGACATTCATGACTATCTCATTGGTCTATTTTCATCATTTCTACTCATACCACTTATTAAGACATATATATGCTATACACACTTTCGTCGCATCGAAAATCGTTTTTCGGCACCCGAACCGCGATGTCTCGAAAAACGTGTCAACTCCGATTATCTCGGAATTTTACGAAATTTTACGTGCTAGCTAGATTTCGCGAGACGATTCCAACGGTGCAATCCGTTTCGTCATCTGAGATTTAGAGAATAAATTTCTGATTTTTAACCGAAATTACAATTTTTTGTAATCGAAATTACGATTTTGCCCTTTTTCCATAAATTGGAATTTCTCGGGTCTTATACTAATCTTGTAGTGGGGTCCACCTCGAGAATAAACAACACAGCAAGGGTCGGTTTTCCTATGATTTATTCGGTAATTATTTTCTGATGATAATTTATTCTATCCTTTTAAATTAATATTTTAAAATATATATAACCTACTACTATATAAATAAAATTAAAATAAAGTATAATTAAAAATAATTTTAGGTTTTCCAGATGTTTCTTTAATGTAAATAGTTTCTAAAAGTTTCTTCAAAACTATAATTTAAAAACTATTTTAGCAAATAGTCTCTTATAGTCTATTAAAAATATTTTTTATTATTCTCACCTAAAATAACTGTATAATATTTTCTTCATTTTCTTGCTTAATAAAATGGTTTTTTCACTAAAATTTACATTTTTAGCTGTTTTTGTAAGCATGGCACGTCGCTTATCATCTTATTATCGTTATCTGTGGGCCTCAAGTAAAACCGAATTCACATGTATTCTAATAACTATTTTATCAAATTTATGCTTATACCGATTTATTATATTATTAACTCGAATATTATTTTATTATATATGATTTTTAGCTATTTATATATTGATTCTACCGATTATTATAAATTTGAATCACTAATTATTATTTTTTAAATAAATACACTTTTAATTTATAGGACAAAATAAGGGTCTTGTGCAAATGCATCGTTGCAAAGACATTCTCAACAAAATATCTAACAGCCGCTTACGTAACTAATTTTTTTTATAACTTAAATTATCTCAACACAAAGAATATAGTCAAACGGAATGCATGGTTTTAGTTTCTCACTGACAAGATAAGGATGAATATAATTCACCCAAAATTTGAATATATGAGTGGATCACCAACTCATAATAAAAATATATATAGCAGGCATATAGAGTATATATATATATATATATATATATATATATATATATATATATATATATATATATATATATATATATATATATATAAAATTTTAACTCTTACATTCTAAGAGGTGGGCCCCTGTTTCTTGATTGGATAATTAAAAAAGAAAAAAAAAGAAAAAAGGTTCATTATCTATAAGCCTCCCAATATTAATACGAGCAAAAATGCATGAGATAATCACAGAGAAAAAGAAGTGCAAAACAAAAACCTGCTCTTATCTACGTAGTTATTGTTAGATTAAATACACAAGAATAAACACATAGATGTGATTTTTACAACAAGTACACCAAATACGTAATAAACCACATAACCCTTAATCATGCATACTAATCAAAGATCAATAAGCCAATATCAGAAGACATACCGAATCCATCAGTAATTGCATAACAGCAATGTAAGCCTTCAAGATGAGACAGATTTACTTTTCCTGATCAGAAACCTACAATGATACGCTCTTCTCAAATGGGGCCGCAGATAACACTGTAAGTTTTAAAACCCAGACCCCCGCCAATTATTTAATCGCCTCAATGTCATTGACCCATCAAAACAACATTAAGTGGGCAAAACAGGAAACCACACATTAATTCCATATTTTATAATTAAATGAAATAATTATATAATTATTTCTCGTGAACCCTAATTCAATCGGTGAATAGATCACTAACTTTATTGCTATCAATACACAACACAATTACGTCTAAAATTTAACACTCTGTCACCCCAATAAAAGGAAATCTTAACAATCTCCCACTCGGGGCTGCTGCTATCGAATATGTACATGATTGAATACTAAAGTCATACAAGAAATATACACCATTCAATCACGTAAATACTTTGCAACAACTGTCCATTAATTGTACTAGAACTGGATCAAATGCCTTTATTACATTCATGCAATGTTCACTCTATCTTCACAACAAACAGCACACCAATGACATAGATCAAATATAGGTGTGTGGCTTGAGATTGGTACAAATGTGATCTATAGTATGCCTATCTCCAAAAGGTCCTCTTAGACTCGGTAATGAGTCTAGTATCATATTTTTCAAATACCACATGCTAAATAAAGGAGGAATCATGACATCACAACAGAGAATAAACATAACATAAATGCATTAAATAATCATAGCATGTACGTACATATAAATGAAATAACTATATACGTATCAATCACATAATTACACATAAAACCAAATGTATTCCCACTATCTTCCTATATCGCCTAGACTAAGTACACCCATCCGAAAGCAACATGCCTACGAACACCTTGTAAGTGCTCAAGAATGTACTCAAATCACGGAGTCAGACTAATATGCTCAATTGGACACTTGACCACTGGAACTCTTTCTTTGGCTAAACTGCAAACTTAATGTCACTGTGCTTTGATTTGATGAACTCCGATTGTTTTTAGAATATAATCATAGCCTTTATTATCACAATTAACTTCTGAGCTACTTGTTAATGCCTTCACAATCAAGCCCAAGGCATAAGCTCTCGCACCATATTCCTTGATTAGATGCCTCAAAGCAGTTATAAATTGCCAGCCTTCCATGGTCAAGAGGCTACTAGTGTTGCTTGACACTTTTCCATGAAATAGCCCTCTTGCCAACATGAAGATGTAGCTTGAGGTCGATTTCCTCGCTTATCTTAACATCCCGCAAAGTCTCAGATCCGAAATCTAATAACCTCCGCATGATCGATCACGATACGTGAGCACACGATCCTTTGTCTCCTCGAAGATACCCTCACTGCTTATCGCTTTCCGCTGATCCATACCAGATTAATGACATTCGCCTAACATTCCCACAACGACGCTATATCCCATGCGTACACACTTGGTACATGGCAAGACCCCTATCGCGACGAATAAGGTAGTTCTCCATTTCTTTTCTCTCAAGTCCACCTCAGCACCACCCTAAGTCGAATTCTATCACCCTCGTCACTGTGTATCACCTAGTACAATTCTACATTAAACCTTTCAAGCACCTTATTGATATAGGCCCTTGTCCTTCTCGAGATACTGCCACATACATCTCTGAATTCGATCCTCATGGATTTGTACACCAAAACATATAATGCATCACCAAGGTCTTTCATTTCAAAATGACCGATAAGAACCTTCGGTGTCATGCATGACCTACATCATTACTACAGTTAATGTCATCCACATGAAAGCACCAATATAAACTTGCTCCCACCGAACTTAAGATATATGCAATCGATCAACGTTGTTCTCCTCAAAACCATATGAAGAAATCAATCTTATCACCCCTAGCATCATCGACGAGTTCGCTTAAACCATAAATGGACTTCGAGCCCATACTGATGCTTTCTGCTTCCTAACCTCAAAGTTCTCGGGTTGCACTGTTTTGTATAGTTTCATCAATGTCTCCATCGTGAAAGTCATGGACAGTCCATTCGTGCAGCTCTAGATCACAATGAGCCATGCCATTATAATTCGAATGAGTCTTTCGTCGAACCGCGAAAAGGTCTCCTTATAATCTATGCCTTCCGTAAAGCCCGCGACTAGGCGTGCCTTATATCTCTCATCGCTTTGAATCCCGCTTGGTTTTGAATATCCATTTACAACCAATTGGTTTTATACCTTTAGGCAATCTCGACGAGATCCCAAACTACTAATATCTTTCATGGATCTCTCATTTCCTCTGCATACCAAGAATCCACTTTTCTCTGAATTGCGTGCATCGTTTCGCTCTGACACTGCACGCAGGATCGCCCTCCAATCCTCAGACAACTCATGGTTCTCAAGAAAAGACTACATAGTCATCCGAAATAGTCTTTCCTTTCTCTAGTGGACCGCCTTAATGGCACTTCAAGTCGAGGTCGCTTCGAGGTTCTTCCACTATTTTTGATGTGGTTCTCAAATCTAGTGGGTGGAGCCTCCAATTGTATTGAAGTTGCATAGAATGTCATCATTTACACAGCACGGCACAATAATAGGAATTGCACTCCGATTGTCACTAATAACTAATAGTAGCTGCACTGAGCATTTACATACCTCCTCAAAAAATGAGTCCTCGAACTTGAGTGCTCCCACTATCCTCAATAAACTTGGCATTACTCGCCTCAAAGAAGGACCCGCGAAGGGTCATAAAACTTATACCCTTTTAGACCCTCAGTGGTATCCCACAAAATAACAAATGCACGCCCCAGTCCGCTTTTTTCATCGGGCCTATAAGGCCTCGTTTCACTGACAACCTGCACGTGCGCATGTCTAATACTAGGCTTCTTACCCGGCCCATAACTCATACGGGTTTTTGTTTAATCGCATCGGGAACTCTATCGAGTATATAACCTGTGGTCTTTAATGCTTCACCCCATAATGAATTAGGTAGAGAAGAATGACTAATCATACTTCTTACCATGTCTTTAAGGGTTCTATTGTGACGCCCCATTTCCCGGGGGTCCGTTGACTACCCGTCAACCCTCGGAATACTAGTGGACGCTGTTACCCGACGCCACTTGTAAAATCTGTAGCCCCTGTACGAGAGCTCTACCCAAATACAAGATTTTTGCATATCCCGTCCCAAATAGTGCAACATATTCAACATGGTAAAAATGCCTCGGGTCTATAAACCAATACTCATAAAAACAAATATCACAACTATCTCTCCAATTATCTCCCAATAATTCAATAGTTGATTACACTTTTATACAAACATATATTAACATCGCAAGTCTAATATATGTTATACCCAAAACCATCAAAATCATGAACTGCTTGAAAAATTAAATTGTCTTCTCGAGCGCTCCCTATACCTGAAAAATATAACTGGCAGATGAGAGCTAAAACTCGTGAGTGGAATCACCCTAAATGGGTTACTCTCCACCAAGTGCAAAGGCAATGCTCCAAAATAAACACACACTCAAGTAAATACGTTGATCCTACTTGAATGTCCACATGATTCACCCCATGCCACGAGTCCTCACCCCGACTCACCTCACACTTGCCTAAGCCATGTATGAGAAAAATAATCATTTTCAAACAAAACCTGTTCTTGAAAATATACTACCGAATGTGCTCAGAAAATATGGGACTACCCTCCGAGGTGAATTGTTGGTGAGCTCCGAAACAATATGGTCCTATCCGAAATGATCCGTCGTCCATCTCCCAACCCACTCCTCCTAATACTGGTCCCCGTGGAAATTCCTTTTCGCAACCATATCCGCTTTTACAAAATACCTTGTCATGCACTCACACCTAATTCTAGGTTACCCAAAGGCATATGAAAATGCATTATGTCATTTTCAAAATCATTTACACAATATGTCATGCATATTTTAATCAACTGTAATTACACGCATGTAATTCAACACATCAATCATCACCTAATTTAGCTCAACTGGAAAGCAAATCATAATTCATCTCCAATGGCTTACAACACAATTCTAATTCCATGTATCATTATCAGACTAACACATTACAATAATGTCTTAACCTATCGATTTCCACACATACCAAGCCATTCACATCAAACACCATACAATACAAATGGACGCTTATGGTCCATTTCATACAAATTGGGACTGCTTTTTACAGCCCCAACAGCAAATGGGTCAGTCCACTGCAAACACTCGCTCCGGCACCTGCCTCTCTTGTGAAACCTAATCTCCATACTCATCTCCTGGCCTCTATTTACCAAAACATACCATTTATCAACATATACAAAGTCTCAAACAACCCACACACACGTTTCACGGATCGCCTCATAGCCCAAAAATTTAATACCTGTTTCCAAGCTGGACCGAACAAACAAATTTCTCACGCCTCAAACCAACCGAAACATCGAAAAAACACTTAAATGGGAATAAGACACAAGTAGGGAGAAACCCCTACCTCTTGGAGTTTGTCAAAAACTCACAAATCCGGAGTCCATGCATAGCTCGCTCCGCTGTGAACGCTTTTCTCGCCCGAAGACCGCCGACTGATCTCCCGATATTCTGCAGCAGGGCACCTCTCTCTAAAAGCCTCAACAATGGAGCCACTGATCCCTAAAACGCAAGCCTCTCAATGCTTTCTGACACGAGGGAGAAGAAGCACTATACATCTTTTGTCTTTTAGTCACTTAAACATTTACAAAAATGACGCTTTATGTTCCTTTCTCGTGATTTGATATTCCCAAGACTATCTCTACTGGTCCATTTTCATCATTTCTCTACTCTTACCACTTATGGCACATGAATACATGTTATATGTGACTTTCATCACATCGAAAATCGTTTTACGGCACCCGAAATGCAATGCCTCGAAAAACGTATGGTCGATCACTCGTTCCTGCACCGACTAAATTTTACGCCGTGCTAGCTAGATTTCACGAGATCGATTCCAACGGCGGAAACTGCTTTCATCATCCGAGATATAGAGAATAAATTATTACGGATTTTTAACCGGAATAACAAATTTTGTAATCAAAATTAATGATTTTGCCCTTTTCCTAAATTGGAATTTCTATCTTACATCTATTAAGGCTCTCTCATTACACCCATATTTTCAATTCCTAGAGTTCCGTGCATGGTGTATTGGAGGCATAATACCGCATTCGGGAAGGTATTTGGGCAAAAGGCCCTCTGGTCGTTGTTCACCCGACCATCATATCTACCGTAATATTCCCTTCCACCCGGCCGAGTCGATCGATTTAATTTTTCGCTTGCTGATTTTCAACCTCATGAAAAATTTTAAACACTTCTAGGCTTGTGCCTTTTCATGTATTAGGTACAAATAAATCATATCGTGAGTAATCGCTCATAAATGTGATAAAGTATGTGTGCTCATTCCAAGAAGCCGTAGGAAGGTCCACATATATCCGTATGTATCAACTCTAAGACGGCATTACACCGATTTGCACCTCGTCTTTCTTTGTTAGTCATTTTCCTTTAATGCAATCTACACATATGTCAAAATTCGACATGTCAAGGGAATCAAGAATTCCCTTGAGTTATAGTCAATTCGTTGTTTGAAATATGTCTCATACGCTTACGCCATAACATCGAGGATTTCATTATTTAATTTTACGCTTTGATCCAATAATGGTTGCATTCATTGAATTTATATTGGGACTTTTGGGTGTATATTTATCTTATATAGCTTATCAATTAGACTACTAGTTCATTAACTTTAGAATTTTGAAAAGACTAAGGCCCTGTTTAGTAGGTAGAAAATTTTCTGTTTTCTCTATTCAAACTTTTTGAAAACAAGGAAAACGCGTTTAGTTACGAGAATAAGACGAAAACAAAGAAAATGAATTCACTATTTTCAACATTTTATATATAAATCGTAAAACAGCTTCCGTGTCAGCTTTCCTTGTTTCTCAATTATAAGAATTAAAAAAGTAAAAGCAAAACCAAATATAAGTAAAAAAAAAGTGTGAAGCAATAGCAAAAATCAAGACAAAATCAAATGGCAAAAATGAATAGTAACCTCGCATTTAAACACATTTTCATTGTTTTCATTAACTTCATTTTCAAGAAAATGGTTTTATAAAATGGATTTTCTTATTCTTTATTTTCAACCAAATTCAAGTACGAAACATATTTTCTGAAAATGAAAACTAAAGATTGAAATACATTGAAAATTTTCATATTCTAAATTTTGGATAGAGTTGAAAATTTTCGAACTAAACTGGCCTAAATGTTTCATTTCCAAATGAACAAAGATAACCAAGATTTTGTCCAAACATGAACAGAATCAAATTCCTCGTTTAAATGACTGCATAATAAATGTGTTTTCCAAAAATTAAAATAAAACCAGAGTCTAACATAAGCCGAAATGTCCCAATAGCTTCAGATTTCGAGCTTTCTTGCCATTTCCCATATAGATGTATCTTTCAACATCAATCAAGTACTTACCAGTGGTAGTTTCCACATAGTGACACTATGAGTAGTGGCTCGTATCTATCCACCAAGTGTCACTGGCACCAAAGCCAAATTAACTTTAACTAACAAAGTTGTTGGTTTAGGAATGCTATTGATATCGCGTAAATACTACATATAGTAGATACCGAAAATAAAACACAAATGCTCACATTAATACTACACACGTATATATTAAAGCACAAAATATATATACATACGTCCCTTAATAAGATACTACACAACATTGTATTTAGTTTCTTGGACGAAAAACAATTTGAAAAACGGCAGATTTCAATTATAGCACTAAATGTAGACAATATTAGAACTACCCAAACATTATGCCTTCTTTCGGACCGACATAATGTTTGCATGTTAAAAAAACTTTATTTGTCTCACATTTAGACTATTATTTATCTCTTACATCTCGCATAAAATAATCATCCTTTCAATGACTACTTTAGCATAGATATAGAAAGTCTATTTATTATAAAATTAATTTAATTAAATTAACAAAGGTTACTTTGCACATATTAATTTAAAAATTAATTTAAAATAAATAAACATATCATTTTTCATCATAATTGAATTAGACGTTATGGAATACCATAACTACAATTAGACGTTATGAAAAATAAATAATAATGGTAATTCAATTAGTAATTAATTAATTACTTTAATGAAAAGACGTTAAGAAAATAATAATAATGATAATCATGACGTAGCCAAGACGCACCTGTAAACGATATAACGCTTGAATCGCCTTTCAACCTTTGCGATCGTTGATCAAGCGATAAGCCAACTTTGACCGCGATAACTTCACGTCCGAAGGCCCGTTTTCGATTTATCTGCTGGGTTTTTCTGCCTCTTTATTGGGAACAAACTGTGCCAATTTTCAAAAATTTTGATTCCCAGATTCATGGGTTTAATTCCTAATATACCAAATTTTAACCACAATAATCATGCAAATCTCACTCAAAGCAACCTAAAAACACATTATGTGTCAAACCCATACATCGATTTTCAAATCCAAAACAAATACACTTCGTATAAATCGGGTTCCCAAAATATATATATATATACTTCTTCTAAAAAACTGGTTTAGGTATTGTAACACATATTGACTCAACAAAACCCACGAAAACAGGCACCAAAATATTAACTTATTAATCTAATGATCGCATGATCCGCTCTCCGATACCACTCTGGCAGTTAGATTAAATACACAAGAATAAACACATAGATGTGATTTTTGTTACTGTTACACCAAATACAGAATAAAACCACATAACCCTAGAATCATGCATACTAATCAAAGATCAAATAAGCCAATATTGTAGAAGACATACCTGAATCCATTGCAATTAGACAATGCAGTAACAGAAGCTCTCTCTCAAGTATGGAGGCTAGGGTTTGTCTTCTGGATTGTAAAACCTAAGCAATGATACGTTCTCTCTCAATGGGGTCATAGATAATCGCAGGTCGAGGTTTTAAACCCGTGGACCCCCGTCAAATTATTTAATTGCCCCTAATGTCATTAACCCATCAAAACAACATTAATAAGTAAACAGTGAAACCACACATTAATTCCATATTTATACTAATGAAATAATTATATAATTATTTCCTCATGGAACCCTAATTCAACCGGGAATGTATCACTAACTTATCAAGCCATCGAATGTGACAAAGATAATCATGTCCAAATTTAACACTTGTCGCCCCAATAAAAGGAAATCTAATGCTTATTTGTCTTTCGTAAGACAATTGAGAGTCTTATTCTTTGGCTCTTCTTGCTTCCACTTCCACTGACGACGGTGAAATCAGTTGACGATTCGTTTTATTTATTTCGTTGTTATTCTCACTCGGACCAACGAGTTTTGGACGTGAATAGTATTTTTGGAATAAAAAATACATAATTTATTATAGGTTTAAAAAAAATGACCAAACTAGTGCGTTTTGTCACGTGGAGAGCTAGGATGGCATTGGCCGTCGTTGTGAACACAACGCCGACCAATGATAATAAAATTGGTTATTTTTGTTACAAAGGCCATCACAGCAAGAAAAATGATGGAACAAACTCCTAAGGAAATCACCGGATCTGGAAGTCATGATCTATGGTCGCAGTGCACCCCAGCCGCCAGGGTTGTCATGGAGGACAAGGTAAGGAGAGTTAAAACGATGGGCGAAAAGGAAGGTCGCTGCTTATTTATAAGTACAATGGCCATCGCTAGGACGACTGGGCCTTATTTATCAATAGTCATCAACGCCGTATTGCAATTTTTAAAATCAATAGTTGGCGCGGCGACCCACGCCATCGACCAAAGGGTCAAACGCACTCAGTTTTGTCATTTTAAACCCCAGATGAATTCTATATTTTTTATTCCAAAAACACTATCCACGTCCAAAACTCCCACCAACAAACATAATTATATCCACTCCGAGTTGTGTCATATGTGCAATTGATTTTAGTGTTCAATTCATCATTTCCCAAAACAATTTGAATTAAAATTTATTCATTTGGAGCTAAACTCAACTCGAATTTAACCTTATATATTAAATCCAAACCTTATATATGTCAAGTTGATTTAGTTTTAAGAATCTGCAATTCAAATTAAGTAGATGACATAATACAAAATAATAAATACAAAACTTCAAGTAATGAAAACAAACAAAAATTTAGATACTTTAAGAAAATGAAAATATATAATATAATAAAATTTGACATTTTTTCTTAAAAATATAAAAACTTATTATATACTAGAGCATATATTATAAATATTATAAAATTATTAAATTGGTAGTTTGAGTTAAGCTTAAGTTGTCTTAGCCTCAATCAAGCTCAAATTAAAAGTTACTGATATTTACAATATTAAGGCTTTAGGAAAATTGTTTAACATGATATTAGTAGCTGGAAGTCATAGGTTCGATTATCTGCAATTTAAATATTTGTTTCTCATTTACGTATTTGAAAGTCCATAAGAATTTCGTCTAGTTTATTTATCTCTCCAAGTAAAAGAGTGTTTTTTTTTATAATGTAAACTGAAAATTCATTGATTCAAAATGGATTAACTTTTACATAAGAAAACATAAAACTAAACTCAGGTTAAAAACATTAAAGGATGACAATATCAAAGTTAATAGTAAGCAGTTAAGTTGACAAGATACCGACGAATAAAGATTTGAAATGACTTATTCGGTTCGATCGGGGCAAAGGCTGTTATTTGAATCAACCTACAAAAATCAATAAACAACGACTGCAACAACCGATAATAAAACATGCAAAACAAATGAATGAAATGAAAAATTCAAATCGAAAGTGAAAGAAACTATTTTTATTGAAGGAAAAAAGCCTATATCTAATTAGACAAAACAATATAAAAGGTACATTATTTCCCTAATGGATAAAAATGAGTTTCAAATAAGCATGAGAGAATGGGGTGACGTGGGATTTGAAAAAGGGTAAAGATATTTTAAAAGTATAATATTCATATTAACCTCAAAGGGTAAGAACTTTAGTTTTAGGAAAATGGGTCATTTAAGAGTCATATAATCAAATTCCAATATCATTTTGAAATGTTGAGGATAGCTTAATTTGTTGTCATGCATTGGGATAGATTACTCAGAAGACCCGAGAAATTCCACTCTCTCAAAAGCTTAAGAAAATCGTAATTTTGATTACAAAATCATATTTCGGCTAAAAATACGAAATTTATTCTCTAGGATTCAGGATGATGAAACTGATTGCAATCGTTGGAATCGTCTCACAAATCTAGCTAGCACGTAAAATTTCCTTGCCGACTCGAGACAGTTTGAAATGACGCTTTTCGAGGCATCGCTAAGCCGTGCCGTAAAACGATTTCTTATGACGTAAAGTCACATATAACACGTAATCATGTGCCATTAGTGGTATGAGTAGAGAAATGATGATAATTGACGGCCGAGATAGTGCCGAATATCAAATTTGGGAAATGAGGGACATAACGGTCATTTTAGAAAAGTTTAAGTCACTAAAGGACAAAAGATGTATAGTGTTGGTCTTCTTCATTAAACCAAAAAGAGGAAAAACGTGAGAATCAGAAAATCTGCATCCAGTATTTTCATTTTTTAGGAGAATCTTTGTAGAGAGAAACTTCTCTCTATAAATATCGAGATCCAACTCGTCTAGCAGACAAGCAGGGAGAACCGTCACGCGGAGAGGGGTTCCCGTGGGTACCGGATTTAGGAATTTTCTTCAAACTCCTTGAGGTAGGGGTTTCTCCCTACTTGAGTTTTATTCCTTCTTTAAGTGTTTTTCAATGTTTCGGTTGGTATGAGGCTCGAATCTGTTGAGCTTGACGGCCCCCAAACTCGGGACCGACCGACAGGAATTTTTGGAAACCAAAATGTTTGAAACAGAATCGTGGAGGGCTGTTTGGGTGTTTCATTTCATCAAAATTGTACAAACTAAGTATTGCTGGGTTTAAGGTCAGGAGGGGTCATGTTGACGGCCCCAAAACTTGGGACCGAATTGTTGGAAAATTTCAGAATTTCGATCGCCAGGATACTAAGAATTTTGGGCGGTCGCTTTTATGGTGGCAATTATGCAATAAAATCATGCCTTGATTGGAAATTGGCCTGAATGGTCAAGAAACGCGTTCACAAAGTGAACCGATGAATGGTTGTGTGTTTGAACCGTAAACCTAGGTTTTTACCATTTGGGAATAAACACACAAAAATATATTTTCAGGTGAAATGTGTTTGGTCGAGTGATTCAAGTCTAATTGCTCAGGTTTCTGATCATTAGCCCGGGCGAGCTATTTTCACGTAAGGAGTTGTATAATTACATAACATGATCAGGTGATTTGAATTATATGCAGTATATTCACGTTTATATATTTGTATGTGATTAATCGTATTGGAACCGGCATACACAGATTCCATACGACCGGAACACCCTGTGATTATGAGGAGCGAATGATTTAGACGTAGCCTAGAGAAAATGGTTCTGGGGTTGTTTAGAAAACATAAATTATCAGAGGGTAGTCCAAACTAAAAAATATCAATCGTCTGAGCTTTACCAATTGATCTGAGTGGTAACAATAAACAAAGAATATATCAATCGTCTGAGCTACCAATTGACATATATTCATCTAGGTGTCCAAAACAAATAATATATCAATCGTCTGAGCTACCAATTGATATATATATACATTCTGAGGGTTGTCCACAAATAAACAAATTAATAATTTCATACGAGTTAAAGTAGTGTGAGGGAGCCTGAGGACTCCTGGATCCGAGTCAGTCATGCACATTCAAGCAGGATCTGCATTCGCTTGAATGTGTGTTTAATTCGGGAACATTGCACTACACTTAGCAAGGAGTAGCCCACTAGGCGATTCTCCTGCTGCAGCATTAGCTCGCCCCGCCGTGGACCCCCCCTTTACAAAAGTACATGGAGCGCAGTGAGGAGACTTTACTGGTCTCAGAGACTGAAGTTCTGTGAAGAAAGCCTAATGTGGCTTTGTACTACATGTATTAGGAATTCGGTATTTTAATATATGTTGTATAAGAGTAAATATTTGAACTCTAGAACTATTGGATATAGTCGATTCATAGCTGATATGTTTATATGGATATCAGAGTTGCACGAATTCTCAGTCTCGATCTTCGACCTAAATGGCGGTAGTCTCGACGACACTCGTGGACGCCGCTTTATTTTTATTTTATTTTATTTTCCGTGTTATTAAATTCTTTTCAAAAATGTCGCGATCTCAATCCCCTACCCGACCCGAATATGGATCCGAACCTGAGTCTGCCATTCTGACGCTTCATTTATCTTATCAAAACATGTTATTAATTCATTTAGTCAAGGGAAACTGCTTAGCTGGGGCAAGCCCATAATCATTTACAATTTCAAAGCAATTCAGAGCTCCATAAACATTAACAAAAAATACATTTACAAAGCAAGATTCTTACGCCTTTTCAAGATGATACACAAAAATCAAGTTTCGTGGTTTATCCCTTTGTTTACAAACACCACTTGCTCAAAAGATGATATGCAAAATTACTGAGTATACACTTATACGCCGTGATTTATGACTCAAATACACGATTCGGGCCTTCTTCTCTCGCTACTCGATACCCGAGCATAGTTGTAACTACACGCCTTGCTACTTTCATGCTTAAAGTGGTTCTATACACAGTTTCTATTCCAATATTCAATTTAACTTGGCAAGCATTTATCATTAAACTATGTCTAATATATATCAACATATACTCATGCTTTCTCAATGTACAAATCATTTACCATATCATATCATGGCTAATGCAACAATTCATTTCATGAGATTCAAGCATATTCATAAAAAAAAATATCTCATTGCACTCATCAATGTTGGCTATTTCACCTTGACTATTCGATTCACAATTTCTGGCGGATTCCGTTTCGATAACCCGCCTTATTATCATTCTAACCGCTTATACATTTACAATTCTATCTCCCATCATGATCGATGTCATTTGGTGCATCCCGACACATGGTATCACTCTTATCTCGGCTCCCATCACGCCGATGTCTGCGCATCCCAACACGCGGTATCAATTGAATGCCATACGCCATCATGACGTATGCCATCGTTCATCCCGCCAAGTGGGACATTTCTTCAATGCCATAAGCCATCATGACGACGCCGATTAGTGCATCCCGCCAAGTGGGACATCGATAATTTCGGTGTTTCGCGATCACGATGGGTGCATCCCGTCAAAGCACTGATATCATTCACTCACATTTATGACTCCGATTCCGCGAATGAATCCCGCCCCATCATCATTCACATTTATTTGGTTTTCGACATCTACATTTCATATTCCTTCGTATTATCCTTCAAAGATATACTCGCCACGAATTATATCACATACTCATTCATGTAATTATTCATGTACTCATTCATAGTTAATCGTAAACTACCAAAATACTAATTAAGGATAGAGTCGAGAACAAACCAATTATCGATTCCGCTTCCTTTCGATATCAACTTAGGTCAAAGTTGTCGTGTCAACTCGCACCTAGTCAATGCAATTTATTCACTCTTAGTGATTAAGCAAATAATCATACTAACGACATCGCCGAGGGCAGTTTTTAAGCTTTGCTGAGGCGGTTAGTACTCCAGATGTTTTTGACTTAGACTCATTCTTATTCCTCATGAGTCTACTTTACTTAGAATTGGAATCATTTCAATCGGATTATCCTAACTAAAGTTATGACATTTTCATGCCAACTAATCAATTCTAATTTGATTACACTGGGGACAGTTTGTATTGCTCATTTTTCCGGGGTCTTAACTTCATGTTTGACCTAGGTCTGTACTCATTTAAAGCTAAGGTGCTAAGGGTTCTATTCCAACTGGAATCACCCAATTCGGAGCACCGAAACTCGTTGGCCATCCGAAACAACCCGGACTACTCTATGTTCAAAGTTGGAACCAGAATTTGGCTTGCACATGGCCCCACTTTGAGTGAATTTTTATGCCACTTAGGATCAGAATTTGGCTATGCCTATTCTCTAAGTTTGGTTCTCCTCAGTTCATTTTACGTAGCCACTGAATCACCTAAATCGGATAAGAAATGAGCAAGTTATGGCCAAAATACGTAAAACTCTATCGAAACTGGGAAAGGTATCGCAGGCACCCATGACACTCTTCAAAGTGTATCGGTATACACTCAAAGTGTACCCCAGACACTTTGGCTTCTTAGGTGTACCGTACACTACTGTTCATGTACCGGTACACCTTCAAAATTTTGCCCAGATTTTGTTATTTTTTTCCACTTTTGATGCCAATTCACCCATACAACTTTCTATAATTCATAACACCTCAAGAAACATCATAAATCATCCAAAATCAACTCCACAACATTTGAATTGGTGCTTTGGAACTCAGTGAAACACAAAAACCTTAGGTGAAAATCCAAGAACACTACCTAAGGTCCACCAATTCTTTATAAAACCACATAAATGTGATGATTCCATGGTTATTTTCCACCAATTGGGGTTTTACTCTCATAACCCCAAAAATTCAAAGGTTTGTGTGATCTTTGCACACAACCTAAACCAAAGGAGCATCTAATCTCCATACCAAAGCCCTAGGGATCCAAAATAACACTTGATCCTAAGATACATACCTTGGATCTTCTTCTCCTCCTCCTCCTTCTTCCTTCTCTTCCTCTTCCCTTCTCGCTCTCCTTCTCTTCCTACGTGAACCCTAGCTTTTGGGAGACCAAAATATGATTTTGGCTTTTGTTTTCCCATTATTATAATATCAACTTTTCATTAATTTGCAACTAGCCCTCATCTCTTTAATTTTGCAATTGTAACTTATTTATTTGTATCAGGCTCATCTCTACACTTAACGATTTTCTGCTATTCATGTCCTATTTACAATGACAATTGTACTTTGTTCTCATACACAATTCCTTGTTCACTAATATCATTTCATAACTTGTCAATTTACCATTTTTCCGGAAAAACACAAGTTTGGCTCAATTTATATCCTAATATATATAAATAAAAGTATTATAAAATCTAGGTATTTTCTGGCGCATAAAGAGTAAGGCCCAAGAGGCCGCTTTATCCATATTTGTATCATTGTGACTATATTGGACTGTTTGGGACAGGTTTCATGCAGGTGATTCATTTGGGTAGAGCTCCCCGTACAAAGGAGACTCATTCGATTTTCCTCAAGTGGCGCTTCTGCAACCCGACATCCACTTGTATTCCGCGGCCGACGCAGCAGTCAACTGACCTCCAGTTTCGGGGGTGTCACAGCTCAGACGAGCTTAGGTATACGAATACCTAGAGCCTGGTTGGGTATCCATCACCACTAAAGGTTTGATGGAGTATAGGTATGTGAAAACCTGTAGATCGAGGGAGCTTAAGCTTAAAGCATACGAGTGAGAACATCACCACTAGGTGTGGTCTACGATAAGTGTAGGTATGAGATTACCTAGGAAATCACTTCGACAAACTAGACACTAATGCACGTGTGTTGATGTGTTTGTGTGATTTATGAATTGTTGTGTGTTTGGTGTGCAAGGACATGTTTCATAAAAGTTGTGAATGTTGTGTGCTAAGGGTTAGCACATAGGGTGTTGGAATATTTAGAGTTTACAGTTATGTAAAACCTGGAATAAAGAGAATAAATGAAAATAAATTGGAAGAATTTATTTGGTTTAAAGGTGAAGAAATTTAATTTTAAGGCTCTTACGTTGTAAACTCAAGAAAATTAAATAAAATAAATTTACTAAATTTATTGGGTTGTTGGAAAATGAGAAGAAATTTAAGCAAAGAAAATAAATTTGCAAATTTATTTGGTTAAGAGGAGAAATTAATTTTCAAGATTTACAAGTAGTAAAATTGAAGAATGGAAGAAAATAAATTTTTATAAATTTATTTGATGAGAAAATTTTTCATGAAAATCGAAAAAGAAAATAAATTTTATAAAATTTATTGGTTATGAGGTAAGAACATACTTTATAAGGTTTTATATGGTGTAAAAAACCAAGAAAGTGAAGAAAATAAATTTTTAAAATTTATTTTGTATTCTCGAAAATGAAAATGAAATGAAAAATATATAAATTTTTTGTAAATTTATTTGAGTGTTCAAGAAAATGAAAAAAGGGTAATTTTTTTTTATTTTCCAATCGCTGAAATAAAAGAAAAAATAAAATAAAATAATGAGAATGGAAAAAAAAAAAATCAAATCAAACTGCTAAGCACGCCAAATTATTATATTGTGGGAAAGAAGGTTTTTGTATTGCAATATTGGAAATTATTGCGTGTGATCGGGAGGTGTATTGCACCGGGTTACTAAGTAGAAGAAGATTGCAATACGCTTTTATCAAATCAGACATTATGTGAGAGCGGAGAAAAGGCTCGGTGGGTCGGAGTGTATTGCAATACACCGGGTCAGATTGGCAGAGAAAGAGGGCTCAATTAATGGCAAAGAGGCTTGGCCGGGACAATTTGTATCGTAAATACAACGGATTATATTGGTGATCGAGATGTGGTAAGGTCAGATTGCAATACGTCATCAGAGTAGCTGACACGGCAAGACAGCGGCACGGCGTGAAGAAGCCGGGATCGCACGGCACTGGGCACGCGGCGATGCACGCACGGCAGCGGGGGCGCAGCGCATGTGCCGCGGCGCGCAGCTGGCGTGTCTGCGGCGCCGCAGCCGGGCGTGGCCGCCGGGTCTACCGGGCTGCTGGTGCACCGTGCACTCCCGCCTCAGCTTTGACTCGCCGACCGCTTGACTTGCAGACTATTCTTGAGTCACGAAATGAACAATGTTCATTGTAAAATAAATTTTAAAAAAAATTATTAAATTAAATAAAAATAAAATAAAATCAAAGAAAATTTTACAAAATTTTCGAAAAATAAAATTTTCAAAAATAAAATTTTCGAAAATAAGATTTTGTTGAAAACAATGTTTTAAATGCAAAATCGACGCTCTTGCATTGTTTGTAAAATGCAAGAACAATGCATATTAATCGATTTATGTGTACGAAGAGTATCTCGGCGTGTTTATGCCTCTGTAGAGATACCGACTGGAATCGAACGTGCCATGTTGATTGTGTGACGGCCAGTAGAAAGACGGCGACAAAGCGACGTAGGCGTCCACGGTACCGGGTCGCACCACCGCATTTGATAAACAAGCCTCGTTGAGGCCAGAGGTATCATGCACACGCTTATCGCATTGTGCTAGCATGCTACCGTAGTCGAGAGGTCCTAGTAACCTGTAAGTTTAGACGCAACATCCTCCGACTATCTGGCTGTGGAGGAGGACCGATGGTGTGACACTGGTTCATATGGGGATTGGCAGCGCAGAAAGCTACAAATTACCTCGACACTGGCTTCAGATTAGACTATTAGCCGTGGTTCAATGAGAGCGAGGCCCGGCCATATGTAAGAAATGGGCTGTGACCCTAGACCTGGGAGGAGTCAAGTATACGTGAGTTCTCCCCAGGATTAGGCGAGAATAAGGATGATAGGTCGAGGTCAAGGAAGTTAGAGATCTCGGGACTCTACCACAAAGGGACCCGGGAGGATCATGGACACGCTGTGCCCGATGTCATCCTGTGGATGGATCGGGCCGGAGAAGCCACAGATCGTTATCGATCAGGAGCGTAGGAGAGCCACGCCATACGCAGGACTCGCACCGTGTGGTGCTCAGGGGGACAAGCATGATTATTTCGCCTGCATAGGATACGAGTCCAAGGCCGTGACAAGCACGGTCAAGAAGGTGCCTTGACCCTCTCAGAGGACGAGGAGAGACCGCACTTAGATCTATCTCAGTAGTACAGTATGTGGATGTTTTTCCAGATGAGCTACTTGGACTGCCTCCACGTAGGGTAAGAGTGACTTCTATCGAGTTACACCCTAGTACTTCACCCATTTCATGACTCTCGTATAATAAAATCTGATTGAGTTGCAGAACCAGAATCACACAGAGCTATCGACAAGGTTCATTAGATCGAGCACTTCACCACAAGCCCTGATTCAAGCCATGAAAAGAAGGACAAGACCCTTCGACCGTGCATTGACTACCGACAATGAACAGTGGTTACGATCAAGAATTCCAGACCTTACTACCGAGGGTTACGATTTGTTTGATCACAGAGGAGCGGTCTACCCAAGATGTAATCTTCTCGTGACCGGGTTACCATCACCGAGTGTTGTGGATACAAAGTATCCCTAAGACAACGCTAGACGCACATGGGTACTTTGAGTTTACTGGGTGATGCCCTTTGGATTGATTTTAATGCACCAAAGAAGATTCACGGATCTCATGTATCGGGTATTCAAACCCTATCTAGACTGGGCTTTTGTTCACCGTGGATGACATTTGATCTACCGCTTCTGTGGGAGCATGAGTATCACTGGGGGATTGTATTACGCCAGTACACCATCAGCTGTAGCTGCCCAAGAAGTGCGAGTTTTGCCATCATGGTGAGATTTGGCGGACACGTGATGTCAAGATCGAGGCCGACCCGCAGAAGGTCGAGGTCGTGGATGAGTCGAGAGACCAAATTGTCAATCTTCAGATACGGCTTCTCGGGGATTGGCTGATATTACAGAGATCTGAGTATGGGGCTGAAGTTGGTCTATTCAAGGTGGATCAGGATTTCCGCCTAATAGACACGGACTCCATGGCTGTCAGACTACCACCATAGAGAGAGAGAGATCGAGGATACCTCAAGCACTCGGATATGTGTCGTAGCAAAGAGGGAGGATCACTCTCTTCTGTTCAGGGAAGAGGCGAAGACTTCGCTTTCACACGAAGCCTTCAGGACCCGAGCCAAGCCTCGCATGAGAATTTGACGTTCTTATATCGTGGACCCTGTGACTTTAGGACATCGCAGTCTCCAATTAGCCGTGAGAACAGAGAGTATACTGTTCATTCCTCCACACCCTAGTATGGGTCAGAGGAACCAGTTTTAGTTCTGGGTGCTATACAAGCACCTAACAAAGACATAGCCGCAGGGGCCAGAGTGCGGGTCAAGTCGTGACGATCGAGTCATGCCAGCAGGCTGGTGGTGGACTTTAGTGGTAATTCATTGTTGTTGATGTCGTTTGATATGATGAGTTGACAACCTACTCCAAGTTGTTAGTAATCTGACCTTAATGCCATATACCCGACACTTTAATTTAGATTCGGGCTTAGGAGGTTAAGGCCCTTAGAGAAGCCAAAGATGATGTTCTTCCCAGGATGGGGAGAGTCAATTCGATAGGCGCCCGGGATTATGAGTGACAGATCTCCGAGATTCTGGGCTTCACTGCGGACCCTGGATGTGGTGTCACAAGATAGCATTATTATGCTGTGTGCACTGCAACATCACGTCGAGTCGGTGGGTGCACTAAGATGGTCATTCACCACTCGTGAGTGGGTTCGGGGCTGTCTTTAGGACTACGTCCAATGAAGACTCATAGTTTGATTCAGGAAATGACGAGTAATTAGAATGTGTGGGGGCAAAAGGGGTCAGAATCTCCTCGTGTGAGAATCCCTGAGTTAGGTGCAGACCCGGGAGATATCCCGACTCGTGGAGAATGTAATAGGCTCAAGTGTGTCAAGAATTATGTTGCCCGAAATGAAAACGCACGGTCAAGTATCACAGACTTAGAGTCGAGTGATGGGGAGTCGAGTGACTGTAGATTCGATACCCCTCGGAGATTGCATTGCGTTGTCGAGCCTGCTAGGCGCTCCAGATATGGATGTCATTCATGACATGGACTAGGCTGACGATCCATTGATTTAAACATGATCGCGACTCGAAGGTCACGTATACACAATTCAAGCAGGGGTTGTGTAGGGTTACGTGTTGTATGGATTATATACGTGTTATGACATGCTACGAGCATGCTCCCGAATCATATGGGTAGCCGGAGGAGCATTAGCCCTATGGAATTCGCTACAACAACAAGCATGCGAAGATACGACAAGACCGTATTTATGATTGTACTGGTGCCATGTAGATCATCAGTTTTGTCGGACCGAAAGGAGAGAGCTCCATCATCAAGCCCGACTGAAGAGACACCTCCGAGAAGGTGTGAGCTTGATACGATAGCGTCTCCTCACTACCAAAGCTAGCAAAAGAGCTATGCGATGTGCGACGCTCAAACCCTTAGAGCTCGAGGCCTGGGATCATGTCTTCTCAAGGTGATGCCTAGAGAGGAGTGGTCGTCGCAAGCGTGGAAGCCATCGCCGAGGTTTACTGACTCGAGATACTTGAGAGTAGAAAGCACCGGGTCACAGACCGATTAGCACGCCCAACACAGCAGTGTCCACGAGGCATTTCACGCCTCCATGTTCTAAGCATACCCGCATCCAAATTTCACAAGTGTGGATTGGGGACAGATTGAGGTTGAGACTGATGGGACCTTCGAGAGGACCACCGTACATCGTTGATACCGCGACGCGCCATGACGCAGTTAATCGCGAGGCAGCGAGAGTGCTATGGCTAAGACCGTATGGAGGTCAACGGAAGCCGCGAGACACAATGCCACCTATCCCTTCGCAGGGACGAAGGCACGCACTAAGTCGCTAAAATTTAAACGACCGCTACACGCATATAGAATACAAGGCTGCACGGCACGCATGCCGGTGATCGGGTCTCAAATTTCAGACTAAATTCCTTTTAAGAGGGGAGAACGAAGACCCGAGAAATTCCAATTTCTGGAAAAAGGCAAAATCGTAATTTTGATTACAAAATTGTTATTTCTGTTAAAAATCCGAAATTTATTCTCTAGATATCTGGATGACAAACCGACGCACCATCGAATCGCCTCGCAAAATCTAGCTAGCACGTAAAATTCACGACCCGGTGCATGCTTCAGCCAAGACGCTGGCGTGATCGCCAAGCCACAGAAACGATTTTCAATGCGACGAAAGTCACATATAACACGTACTCATGTGCCATGAGTGGTATGAGTAGAGAAATGATGAAAATGGACGGCCGAGATAGTGCCGAATATCAAATCTGGGAAAAGAGGGACATAATGGTCATTTTAGGAAAGTTTAAGTCACTAAAGGACAAAAGATAGTGTTGGCCCTTTCTTCATTAAACCAAAAAGAAAACGTGAGAATCAGAAAATCGATCCAATACCATTCATTCTTTGTAGAGAGAACCCTCTCTGTAAATACACGAGATCCAAATCCGCCTACGCCTTCGCACAAGAGGGAAGAACTCGTCACGCGAGAGGGCTTCGTAAGTACCGGATTTGCGTTTCTTCAAACTCCCGAGGTGTGGGTTTCTCCCTACTGAGTTTTTATTCCTTCTTGGGCGTTTTCAATGTTTCTGCTGGTAATGAGGCCTCAATGGTCGCTTGATCTCGTCCCAAACCTGGGGACCGAATTGGATAGGAATTTTGGAAACCAAAATGTTGAGCCAGAACCGTGAGGGGTCAGCTTTGACTCCGGGCCCCCAAAACTGGGACCGAATCGCTGGAAAATTCTTGAGAATTTTGATCAATGACACCTGCACTTAGTGGGTTGTTTGTGTGGCAATTATGCATTAAATCATGCCTTGATTGAAATTGGGCCTGAATGGTCAGGAGGCCATGTCTACAAAGGAACCGATGTGAATGGTTGTGTGTTTGAAACCGCAAAACCCAGGTTTTACCGCTCATAGGAATGGCTGACACAAAAATATATTTTGTGTGAAAATGTGTTTGGTCGAGTGATTCAAGTCTGTAATTGCTCGTGTTTGATCATTAGCCCAAGTGAGCTAATTTCTATGTATGAGTTGTATAATTACATAACATGATTGTGTGATTTGAATTATGCGAGTATATTCACGTTTATATATTTGCATGTGATTAGACTGTATTGGAACTGGCATACATGCATTCCATATGCACCGAACACCTTAGATTATGTGAGTGGAGGCATGAGGGATGAGTCTAGAGAAAATGGTCTTGAGGGTTGTTCAGGAAAAACATAAATTATCTGAGGTAGTCCAACTAAAAATATCAACGCCTGGCACCCACCACTGGTTCAATCTGAGAGAGTCCATTAAACAAAGAATATATCAATCGTCTGAAATGCAATTAATTGATATTCACCTGAGGGTAGTCCAACAAATAATATATCAATCAGTTTCCAGCGGTCTCCAATTGATATATATACATCTGAGGGTTGTCCACAAATAAACAAATTAATAATTCCCTACTAATGAGGCTTAGCGAGCGTGAGGGAGCCTGGTGAGGACTTCTGATCCTAGGGTCAGTCATGTAGACATTCAAGCAGATCATGCATTTGCTTGAATGTGTGTTTAATTGGAACATCAGACCGCACTTGGTGGTGAGTAGCCCACTTAGGCGATTCTCCCATCGAGCATTGGTCACCCTGCCGTGGGACCCCCTTTTACAAAGTATTATGGAGCGTGCGAGCAGACGCTCGTCCCTAGAAGGCCGAGTTCTAAGAAAGTTTTAATGTGGCTTTGGTGGTTTATACATGTATTAGAATTCAAGTATTTTAATATATGTCAGATAAGAGTAAATATTTGAACTCTTAGAACTATCGATATAGTTAGATTCATAGTCGGGTATGTTTCTACGGATATTTGCAAAGATGGGCCCAAGAGGTCGCTTATCCATATTCAGATCATTGTAACTATATCGACCGCTGAGATGTGTTTCGCAGTGGACTATCTGCAGAGCTCCCGCACAAAGAGACTGCCCGATTTTCCCTATGGCTGTCTGCAACCCGACATCCACTCAGATTCCGCGGTTGACTGCAGTCAACTGACCCCTGCTGGGGTGTCACACTCCAATCAAATGCGCGTGAGTCACCTGCATATCCTAGTTTATATAAGCATATTGAACTAATTTTCTTTTTATGGCAGAGAGAGGGAGAGAGAAACATCAATTTATGGTTGGAGGGGTCTCTGCCTTCACAATTCGCATTGACCTTCAAAGTCATCCGTCTGATTCTGTCCTACAGATCACAACAGCCACGTAGAGGGAGAGAGAGAGAGAGAGAGAGGGGGGCATGCAAATTTGAAATTTCTAATAAATGATAAATGAATAGTAAATAAATACACATCTTCCCTCCCCGCCCGTGGCCGTGGAGTATTGATTCAATGATTCAGCAAAGAACATCATCATCTTTTTCCTTTAATTTGACGGGAACAACCCCATCGCGGCACGTTGTTCACACACCCGCCTTGGCTCTGCGACAAGTGCACTCCCACCACACCTTCCCCCCATGACACCCATACATTGCCAGGACCAGCCAAAATGACACGTGGTGCTATCAATCATAGGAGCCCTAAGTCATCTTATAATAATAAGAATAATAATAAATTACGAGCATAGTTCGATTAATCCCATTGAATGATTTATCCAATTTGATTTCATGGTATCATGATTAGGTGGTCCCATTTTTTATTCATATTTTTTAAAGGTCAATAATTTGGTTTCTAGATTTATCCAATCTTTAATTTTGTATGGTCTTATGGTATTATTCGAATATGCATAAACTAGTTTATTCACTCAAGATTATCATAGTAATAATTTCATGCATTTTTCTTTTATTTGGAGGGTTACTACCCCTAAAGAGGGCTTCTATCTTGTTACATTTGTTGATCAAGAACTCAATGTAAACTTAGCCAACTTATTTGCAACCTGGCTGCCTTCTCTGTATATATGTTTGATACTTACCACCCATCTTTTTCCCAACTAGACCCTCAGACTGATTACGCTTGCAATTGAATTCTTAATCTCCTCCATTTCTTATCCACCTATACATCAATATGAGTCAATTTCATTGTTAGATTATTATATTGTTAGATTTATTATGTATGGTGATCTATATTTTCTAGGATTGTAATTTGTATTTTCTTATGGTCAGATAGCCTAGCCTATATAAGACATCATCTTGTACTTGTAATTCACATTTATAATATAAAAGATTCAAGCATTTCTTCATGGTATCATATTAGGGCTCTCGATTTTTTTCCACTCGTTCTTTCACTGCCTAGGCATTACAAATCAATCGTATAACTTCTTTTTCTCAATAACACCACCAAGCACACGTAGACAACTTGTTTTTTTTCCGGTGAAAACCACAGTTGATCCTTGTTTCCTCCCTTCGCAAGCCTAAAACTGAAGTTACAGGCCACTCGGAGATAGAACTTGTAGAGACGATCACACCAGTGTTCAACAGGTCACCGGAAAAGCCATCACGCGCCGCCTGAAGTCCATGCATCCCACGTGCCGCCACATGCTATCAGCACCAAAGCGCGTCAGATCCACACGCACGCTTGCACTTCACACGCCAGACCACAGGGTTTACTGCCACATCCACGCCACTCTAAATCCGAATTCCATCGACTCGCACCGAACTTATTTCGTTACGCTTACTACTACAAGATTCGGTTTCGACTGCTCCATTGCAACTAAACTTCACTACGATAATCGTTTATTATTCAAATTGCTCATACTGATGTCTTCCATGAACGTACTAAACATATTGAGATTGATTGTCACTTCATTCATCATCATCTGCTTCAGGATACACTCACACTTTAGTCTGTTTCCTCTCATGATCAGTTAGCTGATATCTTCGACAAACCAGCCTCGTAGTTCTCGAAGTTTTATCTCCAAACTCATAATGGTTTCTTAAACCACCATGAGTTTGAGGAGGGATGTTGATTATTATATTGTTAGATTCATTATGTATGGTAATTTGTATTTTCCTAGGTACTTCCTTCATACTTGTAATTTACAATTTATAATATAAAGAACTCCAAGTCTTTCTTCCTCCACTATAAGATATCTTTTTGCGTCATTTTCCTGCTCCATCCGCATACAAGAAAAGCAGCAAAATATAGTCAAGAGGCAATTATAGTAGATTGGTTTCTTCCCAAGGACCTAAGCCCCACCCCATAAGCCTTATGTAGCTACGTCCTTCCATGCAGGAGTGCCCATGCCACCATGAGATATCTTGCGTCATTTTTCCAAGCCACTCGCAGTGACGAAGCTAGAAAATATAGTCAAGGGGGAATTATAGTAGGTTTCTTTCCAATTTTTTTTTTGGAGGATGGGGGTGGGAGCCTAATGTCATGAACTCACTCTTCTAAGTGCTGTACGGGAGCTTAACGGGAAGTCTAAGGCCCTGTTTGATAAACTATTGAAAATGCACCAAAACCATCGAAAACGAAAAATTTTCAACGGTTTTAATTTTCAATATGTTTGATAACAAAATTTTAGGAAGCTCTTAATTGAAAAATTCTTAAATAAAAACTCATGAAAATTATAAGTGTGTAAAGACCTACTTAACGTGGAATGTAGAATATTCAAACAAAAAATTTAAATTAAAATAAATTGGACAAAAACCTTATAAATAATATAATATTTTGCAAATATCTCTTGGTTAGTTTGGATAGTTTTAAAAAGTTTAGATTCTATTGGTTATTTTTTAAACATATTTATGCCTTTTTTATAGGATAATATTATTAGAATAAATATTTTTTACATATTTTTTAAACATGTTATTTACAATAATTAATAATTTTAGTGAAAAATAAAATATTATTAGAAACTCTATTTATTTTGGATAATATGTAATTTAATGATAATTAGGGTAAATATGTAAAATATATAATTTTCAATATTTAGCATTTACAGTTATGAAACAATATATTTATCTTCAACATTCAATTGTTAATAACTTATCAAACAATTTCTTTTACAAAGATGCATTCACTTGCGAAATTCAGATTTAATTTTTCAGCACTTAATTTTTTCATTTTATCAAACAGGTCAAGTCCGTGACACTAATCCCTATGTGGCCTCGTGACACTAATCTCTGTAGTTGATGTCTCCCACGGCTGTCATCCGTGTTGAGTTTCGTCCACTCTGGGGGAGAGTTTTTCTCCATCCCGCCTACGCATCATCCCGTCCACCTCGGGGATTTTCTTGTTTTACTTTATCATACATAATCGACACATTCTATATCATTTAAAAAAGAAAAATTATTGATAGATACATTATAAAATTGTGAAGGTTCTAAATTT
>JAEQBH010009774.1:0-83090 GCA_016808115.1 Tetrastigma voinierianum
TCAATATCCTATTTGATGTAAGTGAAGACATTTTATAGATGGAGCCTCATTCATTAAATTGTAATTACTAAATATCTTACAAAATATATAAAAGGAGTTGTGTAATGTATTACAAGTGATCGATTGAAGTGGGATAGATATGATCAAAATATATTAAATTGATTATATATCTATCAATTGATAAGAAATTTACTAAAAGATTAGAATTTACCATTTTTGTAATGAAAAAAAATCTTGACTAATATTACATAATTAGTAATCCTTGTGAACCGCTAGTTGATGTTGATCAATTAAAGAGAATCCAACAATAGATAGGCTTCAATTTATTAAATTATAGTATTAAATATCTTAAGAGAATTTTTGAAATAATTATGACATCCTAGATAACCTTCTTTGCTAGAAAAGTAAAATTTTATATAAAGATTGCATTTATTTTAGGTATATGACATTGAAGTAGCGGGTGTAGCATGTTTTCATATAAATAAGATACCATTTACGTTCCTAATAAATGTTGAATAGCTAAATAGATAAATGACAATTTAATCACTTCTAAGAACTTAAGCTTTGAATAGACATGACTATTTTACCCACATGGAAAATAGTTGCTTTTAAAAATTATAATACTAAAAAATTGTACTATTTCTAATGTTAAACCTCTCAAAAGAATTTCTAAAAATAAAGGTAAGGTCTTTATTTACGTATGTATAGGGTTGGTTTCTAAGAATGTAAGACATTTGATAAAGTGGTGTGAACTTCCTAATATCGAAAATGACAAAGTAATTGTCTATACTTGAGGGACTTGAAATCATCTTTATAAAAGAAGCAAACTAATTATGTTAACTAAGAAATAATTAGGAAGAAGTCTAAAATTCAAAAACCTGGGAAGAGCTTTGAGATATAGGGATTGGCTTCACGGCATTTGGATCTAGCATTAGCATCGAACCGATAAACTGACGAGGAAAGCAAAATATTGTTCATGCTTCACACATAAAACATTGGGTTATACATTGATAATCATAATTCTGGGATATAACTAATTAATGATATAATGCATTTGTGAAAGCTTGCTTAGTGCAAAAATCGGAGGAAAATCTCTTGAGGCGTTACCACATATAAGATGAAAGAAAAGTTGATGTATGTGATCCGACTTGGGCGAGGTAGATCAATGTTGAATATTTTCCTAAACTAAACTAAACTAATTCTGTGACTAAATATTGATTGATATAAAACTTTAGAAAGCAGAATTCCAAATTGAGTAGAGGAAGGAAATTAGAAAATGCGAGGGAAGAGCACGGGGAAGGAGCTAGGAACACGGATAGGGGAGTTGAAGCTATGACATTTGGATTATTTGGAATCTTTACTCGCACCCTTTCCTTAAGGCCTTCATTTCGCTCTCAAAATTTACTCTGTTTATCAAGATGTGCCACATTTCCATCACACTTATCACAGGTTTCCGGTCTCTCCAAACTTCACATCTCAAACGAGAGAAACAAGAAGTGCATGGATAACCTTTACCTTTCTTGTTTTCTTATTGTTTTCTTCTTGGTTTTGTGGCCTCTTCGATTGACTACCTTGGGGATCTCTGGTGATATTTAAAGCAAGAGCCACAACAGAGTAAGAAACCATGTCGCTAATAGGATCTGATCTCTAGTGTAATGAAATATGCTTCTCTGACTCATACTTCACTTTGTCAGTTCCACGGACCAAAATTTGGACCTAAGATTCTTCATGCAGCAGTGACTCCACACTCTGCAAAATATACGCCGGCTGTGCTTCAATACACAGAAGGCTGCTTGTAAGCAATAGTAATCCTCAGGGAGATATTTGCTATGGATAGGCTGCGAGAGACATGGAGATCATTAAGTGCCATTATCGATAAGTGAGGCGGCTTTCTTTACTAGTAAACCATTTGTGAGTTTCAGACTCCCCGAGTGCTTCAGCCCGACCTCGATGGTTTCCATTTCTGAGTCGAAATACATCTCAGCCATTGTAGTTCTTTGGGAAATAATTTTGGTGTGGTAACAAAGCTGGGTGAAGCTTGTTTGAGCCTCCCGTCATTGGCCTCTCCATGTACAAGAATGATGTTAGGTGGCATGAGCTCCTTCGAGGAGCGTACTTTATCTGGCACAAAATCTTGCATGGTAGGAAAGATATGTAGTGGACTGCATGTTGAGGGAGTAAGTAAGACCATTCATTAAGAGTAACTTCCTTAGGTTCATTAGTGATGGTTTTGCCAATGTTCCTTCCGACATACCAGGGTATAACATGCATTTCTTATCGGAGAACCATATTTCAAATAGTTTTCTTGAAAATCCACTGCGAAGACCACTCGGGACTACGCCATCACCACTAATGGACCTACAGTTAAATTCTCAATGCTCTACAAAGGAGATATGTGCTTGAAGTCAAAGTTGGAATTTGCAAAATTGGTTCAAGAATCCTTTCATTCCTTGGAGTTGATGTATGTGGGTAAACAACAATACTTTTGCAAGGGGAAGCATAATATATGGGGATGTTATTGAGCTCAGGATGGTTTAGACAAAATGCTCATCAAGGATAAGGAGAAGTTCTTAGGCACGCCACAAAGCAAATACGAAAGTTAGAACACGGCCCCATTGAAATGGTCGAGTGGATTGACATTTGTGAAGCGTTTTCTCTCACATTCAGAGGTGATGGGTTGCACACCATAAAGTGGATTCAATTATGCAAATGTCGGGGAGAAGCGTAGGATCTCGGCAACACGAAGAAGACTGATCTTCTTCGAGAATAGTCTCAGTGTAAAGTACCGAACCGTAATGATATCAACCATAAACATGGCGCTCAGGACGTGCCAATTTGTGCTACCAAAATCAGTATACCATTTACTTAAAGTATGATGAAATCAATAACACAACGAGAATATGGATTTAATTATGAATTCGAGGAACATTAAATGAGATAATAAAATTAAGCAACACATCTAAAGTCAATTTGTTGTAAATGTCAAGCAGTCTGCACGGATCGAGGATTATATCACGACCAATATTTTGTATATGAGAAATCGCACACCATATTGCTTTTTTTTTCCAGAACAAGTTTTATATTTTATTAGATTGGTGTTATGTAACATGTTTGAAACATAGTCGAAACAATAACATAATCTTTTGTGGTGGAGCACAAGATCAATATTAAGTATAGTCGATTAAATCTTAATAGACTAATTCTTGCTATATTAGTATTATTTACCAAAACCTCCCTATGTTGATGACAAAGCAAATTAATCTCATAGAGATGAAGAACAAATTCCACGAGATGAAGATCTAAAACTAGTAATACTTGCACTTAGATTTTAGGAGAATCATGATTCGGGTAAGAATATACATGGTAGAAATATTTAAGTTTAAGAATGAGGTAGTAGATGTTTTGCAGGTATTAATTTCGAATAAGAGACTGAGATAGAACATTGGAGCAAGCGCAAATTTGCTTCAAAACAGATCTAAGCTAATACAGTGATACATGGACCATTCGGGCCTTGAGGAAGTATAAAGAAGGATGAAATCAAAAGCATTTCGATATAGTGATCTTGTTCGTGAGTTAAGTCCGATTTTCCATGGAATAAGGTACTCATTGAAACTTTAAAGATAACATTGACAAAATTTAGAACCAGAAAATAAAAGATTAAAGACCCAAATCTAAGTCCCTTACAACCATTCGAGAAACATATGCATTTAGATTAACTTCAAAATCGATTTGGACAATGAGAGAAATTAGGAAACTATTACTAGTCTCTAAAAGGGAAGATAAAACATACATCTAGAAACAAAAGCAACTCACCTCGATTTTATCCATGGAGCGAAGAATGTCTTGTTCATCATACGACATATCTTAGTGAAACTTTGCTCACTTTCACATAATCGAGACAAAAGCAACTTGTAGATAGCCTTTGTTTGCAGTGTCATAAAGCGGCCCTTTGAATGTGGTCTATTAGAAAAATTCAAATATTTTAAGAAAGCTTGAATTTATAGGCAAAGTAATTGCATAGAAATTTAATTAAATAAATGGTAGGCCTTCTCTAGAAATATGGAAGAGATGCGGCATAGTCCAAGTGAAAGTTACTTACAGTAACATATTACGGTGCGGTAAAGTGGAGAGCACATCTAAAACGAGGCAATTTTATATGAGAAAGTAGAGTAGATAACCAAAAGGAAAACTGAAGATGAAAGTTCTAAAGTTTGAATTGACAAAAGTTTCATTGATAAAGGCAGGACATACGAAATCTTGAATGAAATGATCGATTTAAGAGCATATGTTGCCACATACTACGACTAAGGCAAGTCGAATAAGTAGCCTTGATTAACATAAACTATTCACTTAGAAGAAAGAAACAATGATACTGAAATGATAGAACTTCAACATAATCGAATAAAGGTGAGCGATTGGCGATTTTCAAAGGCTGTAGTGAGTTGATTTGATTAATGTAGCCCTCTCGGGCTCAGTGCGAATTACATGTTCAAGTGTGAGTAGGACACTATCGAGGAGATGCGAGAATTGATCATTGCTGCATCATCTAGAAGGCGAAAAAAGAAACCTCTAATCATTAGGTGGTCTCATAACAATGCTTACAATCAAAATGACCATACCCGGGATTAGACATCAAAATAATAATGATATTATCTAAACTTCATTTCTCAATTCAATGATTACTAAGTTATAAAAACAAATAACTGCAATATTCATATTGAAAAAAGAACATCTTGTGTCACCCAGGTACGATCTCTTCAAAAGCTGAGTAGATGAGATGATCGAGCCTGAAAGTAGAGACGTAGTCTAAGTGCATCCATCACAACCAATTTATGAATTGATTATAAGGCGAGAGACAAGAAAAAGAGATTTTTGTCTTAATAAAATCAATCATTTTGGATGATAAAACAAAAATACACTTGGAGAAGTGAGGACCGTCAGCTAGTTTTGCCTCCATGACCAAGCAGTTCACCTAATGTAATCAAGGAAAACGGTTTTGACAGTGGTGGCCCTTACATTGAGAGTGCTACGTCAATCACATTTATAGTTGGCGAGATTGGGGATTGACACATAAGCATGCTATTACTATCTTCCACTTTGCACCTACTCTTCATGTCTTTATCTAACCACCAGTGTTATGTATCCTTCATGATAATAATCAATTACTTGTGTGGAATGGGTTGAGTGGGATCTGTGTTACTGTCGAATTCAGATATATATAAACCTCTTAAATCATAATATCAAATTTTATATCTACTCATTGTTTCAAAAAGTTTTAACAGAACAATACCTGTGCGTTTGTTGATAACATGAGTGATTTAAAAATATAAGGCGATTAAGAAAAATGATACAGGCGATACTCTTGAACTCACGCAATGAAGTCGATTAGATGAGTCCGACTTTCAAGCCTAGCGAGTCTTGAGTTGGAGACATGAGGTTCACATTACGAATCTAACAAAACATTTGTTGCTTGATATGTCTAGATGAATTCTTGGAGGTGAGCAATAATGGTGCATATAAGATAAAGCTTTAGCCACCCCTTTCACAATGTTTAGCCTCAAAATCCAATCAAGTTTTTCTGTCTTCTTCATCGTTGCTTAGAATGTTTCTCAAGCTCCCCTTTTCCATAAACTCATAAATAAAAAATGAGTTCTCAGCAAATGAACTGAAGCCATAAAGCTTTACGATATTGCGATGCCTTATCTGTGTTAGAGCATGAATCTCGCTTTTGAAAGCCTTCAAATCAGCCATATCGCCACCATGTTGATCTGATGAGTAGTGAAAGCTTTCACATGACAACGGCCATTTAGTGACTTGGCCTTATGTGATGCCACATATCCTCCAGTGCCAATACACTGATTGATCAAAGTCGAATATTTTCCTTAAAGAAGCAAACTATTTATGTTGACTAAGAAATAATTAGGGAGAAGTCTAAATTCGAAAATGCGGGGAAGGAGCTATATAGGGATTAGCTACGACATTTTGGATCACAACATTAGCATCAGACAATAGAACACAACCCGGAAAACAAAATATTGTTCACATGCTTCACTAATAAAACATTCAGGTTATGCATTGATAATCATAATTTCAGGAGATAACTCTGTTTTAACAATATAATGCATTTGTGAAGCTATTGAATCGTATTGAAAATCGGAAGAGAATCTCTTGAAGCATTTATCACATATAAGGTACAAGAAAGAAAAAGTTGATGTATGTGATCCAGCTTATGAGTAGAATTGAATCAATGAAAATTGAATATTTTCCTAAACTAAGCAAACTAATTACATTGACTAAGAAATATTGATTGATATAGAACTTTAAGCAAATTCGAATTAATGAAGAAATTGGAAATATGATTGAAAACTGAGGAAGGAGAATTTAAGACAGAGATAGAGTTGAGCTGCATTTTGGATCCATTTGGAATGCTCTCTCACCCTTTCCATAAGACTTTCGTTTTAAGCTCTCCAACATTCACTCTGTTATCAAGATGCGCCACATTTCCATCTACACTTATCACGGTTTCCCATTCTCTCCAAACGGAAGAAACAAAGTGCATGGATAGCCTTTTGTAAGCTTATTGTTTTCTTCTTAGGTTTTGTGGCCTCTTACGATTCAACTACTACCTTCGGGATCTCACGGGCGATGTTTTAGAAGCGAGCCACAAACGAGTCAGAAACCATGTCGCTAATAGGATACGGTCTCGAGGTGCCGATGCTCGATGAGTGAGCGCTTTCTTTACGGTAAATCTACGACGGTTTCACCCAGCACGGGTCTTCGGCCCGACCTTTGGAAATAATTTTTTGTGTTCTCGATGAAAGCCAAAGCCCGGGTAAGCACGCGAGGCCTCCTCATCTCATTGGCCTCCATGGACAAGAATGATGTTAGAGTGGCATGAGCTCCTTCAGAAACGTACTTATACTATTGCAAAAGTCTGCGTAGTAGAAAGATATGTAGTGGACACATGTTGGGGCTTGATAAGACCATTCATTAGAGTAACTTCCTTGGGTTCATTGATGATGGTTTGCCAATGTTCTTCCACGTCATACGGGTATAACACATGCATTTTCTTATCAGGCACCATATTTCATATGATTCTCTTGACAATCCACTCTGAACCACTCGGGATTTACGCCATCACCAGCGAGTGGACCTACATTGTTAAAATTCTCAATGCTCTTCAAAGGAGATATGTGCTTGAAGTCAAAGAGTTGGGTGCAAATTGGTTAATAGATCCTCTCATTCCTTAAGGTTGATGTATGTCTGGTAAACAACCATGCACCTTTTGTAGAAAACTATTTGGAAACATCATCGAACATACAAAAATTTGTTAAAAATGCTGAATGATAGAATTTTCCATTGACCTTGATTCTATTACAATTTTGAAGGAAAACAAACACATAAACCCTAGATAGGAATGAGCAACAAGCAAGGTAGTTTTGTTATATATGGGTGGTCACATTTATCAGTAGCCCAAGATTTGCATGCTCACAAAAGCTCCATTTTACTCGAATTCTGGAAAATTAATAAGATCTTTCAAATCATCATCTTAAGCGAACACTCATCACGGATCTAGCACTAGCATCAAAGGAATAAAACACAACCGGGGAAAACAAAATATTACGTAATGTCTAACTTGGTCATACGAGGGGATAAGGTACATGGATACCCCTAATTAGGGTTTTCCATAATTTCACCTTTATGAATTTGGAGGAACAAATCAGGATTATGGTTTCACCTTGGGGGAATTAAAATCGGGTGGAATTTGCAGATTAGGGTTTCAAGAATAAATCGGGATTCATATGATGCAATTTGGAGGAGATTTTCGATTAATAAAGATCTTTATCGGGTTCGGTTTCACGGCAACAAATTTAATGGAGTGTGGGGTGACACGCCTGTAATGTTAAATGCCCGTTCTCCATTTAAGAGTAGAGACATATTTGAGCTATGGAACAAACGTTATGGACAACATTGGACCCAAAAAAAATATTTAAGGGCCAAGTTAGACATATGGCCAAACATCATAGACATTTGTGTATCTTATCCCTCACCAGATCTAGCATTAGCATCAAACAATAAAACACAACTAGGAAAACAAAAATATTGTTTACATGCTTCACTAATAAAAACATTCCAGGTTATGCATTGATAGTCATGTTTTGGGAAAATAATACTGTTCAACTGGATAATGCATTTATGAAGCTTACACAAATCGCATAACCTATAAGGAAAATCTCTTGAGCTTTACCACATAAAGGGTACAAGAAACTAAGATGATGAATACGATCAGGAACTGGGTTGATCAAAGTCGATATTTTCCTTAAAGAAGCAAACTAATTATGTTGACTAAGAAATAATTAGGAAGAAGTCTAAAATTCAGATAATTAAAAACTCGTTTGTCCATCTGTGTAATTAAGTAACGGCAAGGATATGGTTGATCTACAAAAGTAAACATCGAGAGTATTTTGGAACCAAAAAAAGTTAATATGCAAAATCAAAAGTCGGGCATTGTGCTTCTCCCTTTATTCTTAAAAATAATTTAAAAATAAAATTTTGTGCATATGTAATATTTTAGTTTTAAGTATTTTCTATATCTATATCATTCTTTAAAAACATTAGGAAACAAGAAGACATTCTAAATAAAATCAAAAAAATTATCTAAAATACATTATTTTATATTTTAAGGACAAAAATTATTTTTTATTATCACAATTTACAAACAAAGAGAACTAGAAAATATGATACACATATTTTAGTTATTTTTAAGCGTTTTTCATTTTTAAAGTTATTTTAAAAATAATTATATAAATATAAAGGATTAAAATAAATTATTACCAAAATTTTAAACCGTATTTTAAAAACATAGAAAATATGTTTAAAATATTCGGAGTTCTAAAAAATCAAAACACTTTCAAACAAGCCTCAATCGAATATTTTTATTAAATTTTAATCCTAATTATGATTATTTTCCTTCTCTTTACCTCTCTTTCCTTTTTCCTCCCTTCTATTTTCTTTTTCCTCCCTTCTATTTTTTTCCATGTTGTATTACAACGTTGTACTACTCTATTCTTACAAGGACTCGAGCTTGACATCTCGTTCACTCTATTCTTACAAGTACCCGACACCCTGTTTACTTTTCCCCATTACTACCTGAGACAGGCCTCAAGGGCCCCTTCAATTCTGTTATTATATATAAATATTTAAATTAAGACATTAATTTATGATGAATCAACTCATCCATCAGAATTGATCCACCAAAGATAATAATATCTCCTACACATAATTTAAATCATCTAAGCTCCTAAACTTGTACATAAAAATGGAATGGAGTAAATGAAGTTAAAACCCATCATACTAACAGCTGCTACATAATCATCTCGAATAGAACACAACAACCATCATAAATAATAGATGACAATTAATATAGTTGTCCTTTTCTTAAATTAATCAACCTTTAATTTTTGCATAATATATCATTTTAGAATTAATACTTTCATAGAAAAGAAACTAACAATTATTTTTTTATTACAATTTTGAATAGAAGTAACAGATGCCAAATTTGCCATTTGAAAAGACAACAAACACATAAACCTAGATAGAACTGGGCAACAAGCAAAGTGGTTTTGTTATCTATGGGTGGTCACATTTATCCGTAGCCCAAGGTTTCCATGCTCACCAAAGCTCCATTTCATCAAAATTGGAGTTGAGAAAAGGTTGAATAAGAGGCTGAATCTCATCTTAATAGCGAATACACTCATCGCGGATCTAGCATTAGCATCGAACAATAAAACACAACCCCGGAAAACAACAATATTGTTCCACATTGCTTCACTAATAAAACATTCAGGAGTTATCATTGATAATCATAATTTCAGGGGAGATAACTGATTCAACAATATAATGCATTTGTGAAGCTAAGCGAAAGCGAAAATCGAGAAGAGGAAAATCTCTTGAGTGTTACCACATATAAAGATGCAAAGAAAGAAATCAATGTTGAATATTTTCTAAACTAAACAGCTAAATACAACACGACTAAGAAATATTGATTGATATAGAACTTTAACCTCACAATTGAGGAATTAATCGGGAAGAGTCGAAATACGAGAGAGCACAGGGGAAGGAGCTAAGACACGGATAGAGGGTTGGCTTCACAGCATTTGGATCAGCTAGAATACTACTCTCACCACTTTCCTTAAGGCTTTCGTTTTTCGCTCTGCATTCCACTACATTTATCAAGATGCGCCACATTTCCATCTACCTTATCACCGGTTTCATTCTCCAAACGAGAGAAACAAGAAGTGCATGGATAACCTTTTAACTTTATAATTGTTTTCTTCTTCGGTTTTGTAGCCTCTTCTGATTCAACTGCTACCTTGGGGATCTCACGGCGATGTTTAAAACGAGCCACAAACGAGTCGAAACCATGTCGCTAATAGGATCGATCTCGGTGCAATGAAATATGCTTCTTTGACTCATACTTCAGCTGTCAGCCGTTCATGGACATGAAAATTTCGGACCCTCGAGATTCTTCATCGACCAATGACTCCACACTCTCAAATATACCTTTGACTAATGCTTGATACACCAAAGGCACCGGTGTAAGCAATAGTAATCCTCTGGGAGATATTTTTTGTGGATAGCTACGAGAAGACATGGAGATCATCAAGTGCCATTATCTGATAAGTGAACGCTTTCTTTACCGATGTAGATTGATAGTTTCCATCGACTTGAGGTCTTTTAATTACCCTCCCAATGGTTTTTGCCATTTCTCGAGGGATTGAAATGCATCTCAAGCGATGAAACGGTTCTTTGGGAAATAATTTTGGTGTTACGGTCAGCAAACTGGGTGATAAGCTTCTGTTCGAGCCTCCCTATCTCATTCCACAGATGAAGATCTAAAACAGTAATACTTGCACTCGGGTAGAATATATGATTCAGGTAAGAATATCTATGCTAGAAAGATATAAGCTTAAGAATGAGGTAGTAGATGTTTCTGCAGTATTAATTTCAAATAAGAAACCCAAGATAGAACATTAGAGCAAACTGCAAATTTAAATAAACGGATCTAAGCTAATCTATGATACATGGACCATTTCAGGCCTTCAAAAAAGGAAGTATAAGAGAAGGATTAGAAATCAAAACAGCTCGATATAGTGATACTGTTCGCTGTTCCAAATCCAATTTTCCATGGAATAAAGTACTCATTGAAACTTTAAAGATAATATTAATAAAATTTAGAACCCCGAAATAAAGATTAAAGACCAGAATCTAAGTCCCTTACAGCCAATCGAGAGAGAGAGAGAGAGAGACATATATGCATTTAGATTAAGCACAAAATTAGTTCGAACAATGAGAGAAATTAGAGGAAACTATTACTGATCTCCAAAAGGGGAGAATGAAACATACATCCTACAAACAAAAAATCAAACTCCCACACTCAATTTTATCCATGGAGCGAAGAATGTCTTGTTCATCATGTATCTTCAAATGGAAACATTTTCTCACTTTCACATACTCGGACAAAAGCAACTTGTAGATAGCCTTTGTTGCATGTGTCATAAAACTCGCCCTTTGGATGTGGTCTAATGAACAAATTCAAATGTACGAAAGCTAAATTTATAGGCAAAGTAATAGCATAAATTTTAATTAAATAAATGGCCAACCTTCTCCAAAAAATGCGGAAGGTGCGGCCTTGATCCAAGTGAAAATTTGCACGGGAATACATACATTACAATGCAGTAAATTTGGAGGCACATCTAAAGAACGAGGGCGATTTTACATGAGAAAGTAGAGTAGATAACCAAAAGGAAAGCGAAGATGAAAGTTCTAAAAGTTTCAAGATTGACAAAGTTCATTAACAAGGCAGAGACGTACAGAATCTTTGAGATGAATGATCATTAAGAGCATATGGTGCTACATACCCTGACTAAGAGAAGCTGCTTTCGAGGAGATAAAGTATGAGATTAACATAAACCCATTCAGGAAGAAAACAATCATGAGGAAGATGTGAAATACTGGAAAATTCAAGATTTTACGAAATGGTAAAATAGTAATTTGATTGGAAGAGCAGATTTTCTAGATATCGGATGATGAAGCAGGTTCTCCATTGGGAAATGCGTCTCACGAAATCTAGCTACCACGTCGAATTGGTTGGATTCGAGACGGTCGAAATTTCACGTTTTAGGGCGTTAAGTGTCGGATGACACATGGCATGGTTTAGGGGATGCCACCTTGGCACCCTAAGAGAGCGACACTGGCAAGATCCATGTGGTGCACTTGAATGTGTGGCTCCTGATAAGCCACATGAAAGATGATGCAATAAAGGAAATAAAGAAATAAGGAAATAAGGAGGAAAAACATGGACCACATAAATGGCATGAGGAAAGGGGGAGGAAGTTTCCTCCCTTGACCAATTCGGTCAATGCAAATCCAAGAGGGGGAGAAAAGAAAAGCAAAAGAGAAAAAGGAAAAGAAGGAGGAACGAAGAAAAACAGTTCGTGGGAAAGAGAAAGAGAAAGGAGAAAAGAGAAATTGAGGATTTCGGCTTTCGTGGTCGAAGTTCGACGGTCCAGAAGACTAAAAGTTGGTACACCATGTGCGATCTATGTGGACACCAAAAACTTGGAGTTTCAGCAAACTCCATAAAAGGTGAGAATTTTCCTACTCGGTTTATTTTAAACCTAAAGGCCTTATAATGGTATGGGTTGTCTATGGGAGGTCATGAGAGGCCATATTATTTAGTTCCAAAACTTGGGACTGAATGGCAGAGGATTTCTATGACCGGTTTCACACAGTCCAAGACTATTGTGAGTTGGGGTTTGAACTGGAAACTAAAAGTTTCCAGGTTTTGTGGTGTGTTTCATGATGTGTGGATGTTTGGAACCAAGCTGGTTCATGTTTGTGAAGGACCGTGAGGTACCTGTTGGAAGGTCAAAGATTGTGACCTTGTTGTGTGTTGTATACATGATAACATGCTATGTGAAAAGTATCATGTTAGTATATGTTATTTGATGTATTAACATGGATTGCATGGATGTAAATTATAATTATCCATGGTATGTAAATGTTTCATGTAGTACTCATATATACATGTAACATGAAGGAAAATGCATTGGCATCATGTATTCATATGCACGGTCACATCGCGTCAAGTCAGGTGTGGGTGCATGGTAATTGTGAAACCCCGAAAAGTCCAGATTTCCTATGGAATGATAAAACGGTAATTTCGGTTGAATATCCGGAATTTTTCTAGATCTCGGATGACGAAACGGACTTCACCGTTGGAATCGTCTCACGAAATCTAGCTACCACGTCGAATTTCGTTGAATTCGGGGCGATCGAATTTACGTTTTTCGATGCAGCGAAGTAGTGCGGACACTTGGCACATTTGAGTGGCTGAGAGGTGCGTGCAGTTATTCAAACATGAGCTCAAGTGTGGGCCATGGGTGGACACATGGCATGATGCCATTGGAGGAAAATCCCAAAGTAGAGGGTTAAGTGGATAAAATCAAACCAATAATGATAGCTTGACATGGCATGAGAGGATGAGTCCTCTTGACTGACTCTCAATGGATTTGGGAGAAGGAAAAGGAGGGAAAAAGAAAGAGAAGGTTTTAGAGAGTCTACCTTCTCTCTAGATTTCCGGCGTTCGGATTCATCGAGTTCGTGGAGAAAGAGGAGGATTGGTCTACGCTACAAGATTTGCGCGTGGACACCGGTTGTGTGGGTTTCAACAGCCGAGAGGGGTAGGGATCTTCTCCTACTTGTTTATTCTTTGGTAGGGTCATTTGTGGATGAGGATTTGTTAAAGGCTTGGATGGCCAGTGTTTCGGTTCAAAGATTTGGACCAGGGAGGAGAGTATTTGACCTTTTCCATAAAGTGGTTTGGACCGGTCCACAGACTTTTGTGTGGCTTGTGTGATGTTAATGTTATTACTTAATGAGTGAATAACTTGCTGATTGTGATTTGTGGGTAGTTCAAGATGGTGCGAATTGTATATTAGCCCATGTGAGGCTAATTTTATGTTATTATGAATAAATAACAGTAAGTGAATTTTGTTGTTAATATATGCCGCGATTGATATATTAGCATGTGTGTTGTATGTTTTACTTGAATGTTAGGGTGTCATTACATGAGCATAGGTGAGGAATCTTAGTAGAGGAAAATTTCACTATTGAGCATTGCTCACCTGTTGAGAAAACTTCTTCAGTATCGAAGAGCCTTTGGGGATGGGGCGCATCAGAGGCCTTAGAGGGGAAGAAATGGCCTAGTATGGCCTCATCTTGTATTTTACTAATGGAATTCTTGGCAGAGACTGGTTTTGGATAAATTGTAATCAAAACAATTTGCAATTAAATTCTTTTTTGGTATAAAATATATATTTTGATGAGTATAGGATAATGGGCCTACGGCGAAATTTTGCTCTCAAATGCGGGTCTCATGATGTGAGACGCCACCAGTTTTAGCAGGTTGGCGGTGGTCACTTGAGACCCTCGGATTGGGGCGTCACGGCAGTATCAGGCATAGGTATCACAATTACCTAGGGCTCGATGGGAAACGGGTTAGATCATGCATCCATTGTGCATTATGATGAATTAATTGTGATGTGTGTTTAAATTGTGTGATATTGTATGCTTGGTAAATAGCATATAGGGAAAATGTCGAACACTAGAGATTGAAAATAAAACCCTAAGGTTCGGAGTATGGGCGAAACGGTCGAAATGAAAAATAATAATAATAATAATAATTTACGGATGATCGTTCGGTTTCTGCTGTGGTAAGTGTGTTTTGTGGAGTGCAATTATTCGAGTTTTACCAAGAAAAAGGGCTCAAATTAAACTCTTAAAATTTTGAGTTGTAAAAATTGCAATTGTTTAGGCTACTACACCTTAGAGGTGGTAGGAAGGCTACTAGAGGATTTTGAAAAAAAAAAAAAAAAATATATATATATATATATATATATATATATATATATATATATATATATATATATATATATATATATGTATATCTGAAGCGAGAGAGAGCTTTGGAGTGAAAAGGAGCCCTAGGTGGTGACTGGTTGAGGTCGCGACGGGGTTCAGGAGAAGCAAGAGGGCGACAGGTGCAACATGAATTTTGCGTCGCGACTGGGTACAGGCTTGGTAAGATCTGGTGGGTTGCGACCGGAAAAGGGGTCGTTGTAGGTTAGGGCTGGATGGTTGAGGTCGCGACGCATCGATTTAAAATTCGCGACACTGAGTTTGGTTAGGCTTGAGGTCGGGACGAGAAGTTGGCGTTGCGCTGGGTGGGCTAGTGACCGGCTTTTGGCGTGCGAGAGGGACGGCCATTGAGGGTGTGACTGGTTTGTTCAATTGAGCGGAAACAAAGTGACCGTTTGGTCAGCGACACCTGGACAACTACGAGGTCGCGACTGAATTTGAAGTCAGCGACTGGCCCCATTGTTAGGCTGGTGGTGTATCACGACTGGGCTTTGTCCGCGACCGGCCGGTAGCGGCCAGGCGATGCGTCTGACAGCACGCGCCGCGACACAGCATGTGCGCGCGCGTGTGCGTATGTTTAGGCTGAGTGTCACGCCTTATACTACAAACCTAGTTTTGTAATGATTCTGCTTTATTTTAGGATCCTTGTTTGGATCAGCGTTCATGAACCTTGTTCTGAGGGATTCAAAAAAAAAAAACAATGAAAACAATGTTCAGAATCTTGAGATGAATTTATGATTTAAATTGAGTCAAAGAGCACAACAATAACTGTTTTACAGCAACCACTTGTACAAAAAAAACACTTATGACAAGTAGACATAATTTGAAATCAACTATTTAAAAAAAACATGATATGAAATCAAAGCCACTAAGGTTTACAAGAATGTACAAGTTCCCAATAAGCAATGAAGACATGTCAAAAATAAAAATTTGACATTATTAATTACAAGGTTAAGCGGCTCTATAAACATGTAAAACCGAAGTCAAAACCACTAGAAGTAATAATAAGCTTATTTTACCTACGATATGAACCTTTCATGATAACGAGTTTGTGAAAATGTAAAAAACTAAGTGTTCAAATCATGGATGCAAATAGAAAGCAGGAATGCATTAACTTTTCCTTGAGGCTTGACTTGAGCTAGAAAGAGTTGGGTTGAGTTTGGGAGGTTCTAGGTTCAAGACACAGCGGGCGATAAACAATCGTGTATAAAGATATTTTTAGAAAAGGAAAAGCTGGGAGCTAGCATTGGAACTTTGCGGGATTGGGAGCATACTTTGGAATGGGAGCCAAAACGACCAGTTTGAGGACACACTTGAGCGGGACCGGGTCTTAAGCACATTTGGACTACATGGAAACATATAATTGTATGGTGATAGTATATCATTAAATCAAAACATTGCCATATAGTCATAACACATATTATACAAACCCAAAAATTGGGCTAATGCTTGAGAGAGGTCAATTTATGGGCACAACACTCCATATAGGAGGTTTCGGCCACTAAGGTTCAAAGCGCATCTTAAGGCATGCTATGAGTTGCTTCTCATCAGGCAACAACAACGGTTCTAATAAAATGTTTACGGAATTCGACGGTGAAAAAGAATCTTTGCGGTAAATTACGAGGATACAAAGGTGCATGAAGGCATTGTTTGCGAGACCTCAAGTCCTTCATCTTGCTCCCAAGCAAGGCCAGGTCCACTGTACATGTTCTTCATTAAAAGAGTGTGCGATTTATCAGGTAAATAATGAAGTCTTTTGCATTCTTGCCCATACCAACAAACTCCAATTTTGAAGTACAAAGGACGGAGTGAGTTTATCACCTTACACATAAGCTGTTTAATTAGACCTAACAATCTTCTTAGTGAAAAATATAAATACACAATGCAAACCTTAGAACAAGGATCCATCAGCCCTGAAATACTTAATAATAGAAAAATAGAATGAATAGAAGTCTTTGTTCGAGTTCCAAGTTTGGGGTTTGTTCGAGCACCTCTGCAGAATTTACTTGCTGGGATGAAATTACTGATGCATTGCGATCAGAAAATGTTTCTGATTGAGGAAGGAGATTTGATGTGGGTCTATTGGTATCCTATGAAGAAAACATTAGAGTTTAGAATTGAGTGGCACCCCTGACTACGAGCACACACCAGCCAAAGTAATCTAAGCGACAACCATACATATAAAGGCAGTGTAGGACTCACATGTGCTATGTTGATGCATCTTTCTTTGTCGACCCTTCTTCTTGACAATTATCTCATTCCTTGAGATAATTTGGGCCTTCTTCATATTCCCGATCATCATCATCATGCATTCAGCTCATTCTCCTTGTCAACTGCCAAATTATTTCGGACAAAATGCTCAATTATCTTTATTGGCTCAAGACTAAGAAGAGTCTTTCCAAATACTATACAAACAATCCCCATCCTCTTAAAGGGCCTACTAATTATATAACTAGAGTAGACATGCCTAAATTCCATTCCAATTCTGTCCCTTTCCCTTACTTCTTTAACCACCCAAAACAAATTTAAAGTAGATTCTCGACAAAATTTGTCTCTACTATGATACTTGCTTTGAAAACGGAAGCACATCACATTCTATGCCTTCATTTAGAGTTACTTTTCCGGATACTACAAATATTTTTGCGAGTCAAGGAAAGTGATTACTTTTGAAATACTATGCGAGACGGTCTGCATGCCAATGTCCTTGAGATTCAAAATCTCAAGTTTCCTCCTTTCCCCGGACTTCCTTAGCTCATGACATAAACATAAAGCAAATTTCGAAATTTGCTAATATCTTCTTGAGAAAGATAAGTCCCTCAAAATGCTAAACAAGCAGTCCTATCCTCAATGATGCAAATATAAGCACATAAATGCTGCCAAAAATGGTAGTAAACTTCAAATATGGATTTTTCTGTTGTGGTAACCAATTAGAGTACTTCTATTGCTATAACACTACATCCCATAAAGCTTCGAGTCCAATTCAGTCATCAATATTCCAGTTTCTCTCCTTTTCCCACTTCCTCGGCAACCAAACACAGTCAATTATAAATTGAGAGACAAAGAAAAAAAGATTTTCGTCTAAATAAAATCAATCATTCTGGATGATAAAACAAAAATACACATGGAGAAGTGAGGACCAATATTCTTAGTTTTGCCTCTTGATGGCAGTTTCACCCAATGTAATCATGGAAAACGGTTTTGATAGTGGTGGCCCTTGCATTGAGAGTGCTCTGTCAATCTGTTGCATAGTTGGCCGAGATTTGGGATTGACACATAAGCATGCTAATGCTATCTTCACTGCAACCACTACGTTCAGCTCACCCACTTCATCCACAGGAGGTGAGGGGTGCTTGTCCATAACGTCATTTAACAACCAATAGTCCAACATTAACTGGTAATGAGGATGAGGATAAGGAGGATCTTGATGATAACGATCGAAACCATGTACGCTAATAGGATCGATCTCGATTGCAGTAAAAATAATAATAGCTCTGACTCATACTTCCTTTGTCGGCCAGTTCATGGACACGGATTTGGACCCTCGGATTCTTCATGCGGCATGACTCCACACTCAAATATCACGCTGACTGTCACTTCAATACACCAAAGGCTGCGTAACTGTGGTAATCCTGCGGGAGATGACTTTTACGTGGATAGGCTGAAGACATGGAGATCCATCGAAGTGCCATTATCGATAAGTGAGCGCTTTCTTTACCGAGAGAAAACCGGCGCGGAGTTTCACCGACTTAGGGGTTTTATTGACCTCTAATGGTTTGCCATTTCGCCGAGTTGAAATCTGAGGGAGAGCTAGCGGGGATCTGGCTGACCTGAAGATGACAATCTTCTTCGCGAAGAGTCTCCGGTCATAAAGTACTCGAACACCCGTGATATCGGCCGTAAACATGGCAGCTCGAGGACGTGCCATTTGTTTAAAACGAAATCGTATACCATTTACTTCTAATGCGATGAAATCAATAACACTGCGAGAAGATGGATTTAATTATAATTCACAGAAGTAAATGAGATAATAAAATTAACATCTAAAGTCAATTGTTGTAAATGTCGAAGCGATCTACTTGACCAGTTAAGTTATAAACATTGATATTTTTGGCATATGAAATACACACACCATATTATTCTTTTTTTTTGAGCAAGTTTTATATTTTATTAGATTGGTGTTATGTAACATGTTTTGGCTTATAGTCGAACAATAACATAATCTTTGTGATGGAGCACCAAAAGAAAGATCAATATTAAAGTATAATTCGATTAAATCTTAATAGACTAATTCCTGCTATATTAGTATTGTTGCCAAAGCGTCCCTATGTTGAAGACAAAACCAAATTAATCTCATAGAAGGTGAGAACAAATTCCACGAGATGAAGATCTAAAGCGATGAATTCTTATGCTCGGGTAGAATCTATGATTCGAGGTAAGAATGTCATGGTAGAAAGATTGAGTTAGAATGAGGTAGTGGATGTTTAACGATTATTAATTTCGAATAGAGACTGAGATAGAACATTAGAGCAAGCTGCAAATTTAACTAAAAACGGATCTAAGCTAATGCGATCGTGGATATTTCGGACCTTGAAAGAGTACAAGAGAAGGATGAGAAATCGAAAGCATTTCGATATAGTGATCTTTGTTCGGTGTTCCAAATCCCGATTTTCCATGGAGATAAGGTACTCATTGAAACTTTAAGATAACATTGACAAAAAATTTAGAACCGAAAATAAAAGACAAAAGGAGCCAAATCTAAAACCCTTACAACAATCGAAACGAATGCATTTAGATTAGCTTAATCGGTTCGGACAATGAGAAATTAGAAATATTACTAGATATAAAAGGGGAGAATAAAGCATACATCTAGGAAACAAAAAGCAACTCACCTCAATTTATCCATGGAATGAAGAATGTCTTATTTCATCATACAACATATCTTAGCCCGAAACTTTGCTCGCTACAAATCGAGACAAAAGCAACTTGTAGATAGCCTTTGTTGCAAGTGTCATAAGCGGCCCCTTTGAATGTGAGTCACAATGAACAAATTAAAATATTTTAGCTTAATTTATAGGCAAAGTAATCGCATAAATTTTAATTAAATAAATGGCGTACTTCTCAAGAAATATGGAAGGGATCGACATGATCAAGTAGAAAATTTGCCTGATAACACATTCTGATCTGATAGATGGAAGCATCCTAAAAGAAAGAGGCAATTTATATGAGAAAGTAAATTAGATAACCAAAAGGAAGCGAGATGAAAGTTCAAAATATTTCAAGATTGACAAAGTTCATTGACAAGATAGACATGCAAGATATTGAATGAAATGATCGTTAGAACATCTTGTGTCACCAAATGGTACCCGATCTCTTAGCTTGAAGCGGTCGAAGATGATCAAGCCTCGAGAGAGTAGAGACATAGTCGTAGTGCATCACAACCAATTTATGGGTCAAATACAATGAGAGACAAAAGAAAAGAGATTTTTCGTCTTAATAAAATCAATCATTACGGGATGATAAAACAAAAATACACTTGGAGAAGTAGGGACCAGTCGACTAGTTTCGCCTCCATGACCCGATAAGGAAAAGAGACGGATATTGATAAGAGAAGATACGGATGAAGTTACTTGTTTGTTTCCTAGTCAAATCTTTATATGCTTTAGCAATAGTTGTTTTTGGTCATTTTTTCTCGATAGACCATTCAGAACAATTCATTCCATTGTTTAAAAAAAAATTACGAGAAAAATGACCATACCTAGGATTACAATATAAAAAACAATAATGATATTGTCTAAACACATTCTCGGTCGAGATTACTAAAGTTATAAAAACAAATAACATTACAATATTCAGCAAGGAAAAGAACATCTTGTGTCACCCAAAAGGACATCAATGGTTGAGAAAAATCAAGCTCTCTTCAAAGAATGGCAAAGCGACCATGCACAGTATCTTGGATAGATTCAGTCAAACTATACGCCGCCAGAACACTTGGCCAAAACGAAACAAACAAATTAAAAACCTAATGTTGAAAAATGGAAGGAAAAAAACTAGCAATCAAAATAAAGCACAATACATTATGGTATACGGTATGGTTTCCCTTTATAGGACATGTAGACACGAGAACGACCCTTCATTTCCGGCGCTAGAGGTATCCGATCTCTCAAAAACGGAGCGGTCGAAGATGATCAAGCCTCAGAAGTAGAGACATAGTCGTAGGCCGCATCTGAAATCAATTTATGGGTCCAATTATAAAGTGAGAGACGAGAGAAAAGATTTTCGTCTTAATAAAATCAATGATTACGGATGATAAAAAAAATACATGGAGAAGTGAGGGCTAGTCGGCTAGTTTCCTCCGTGACCAAACAATTCACAATGTAATCATGGAAAGCGGTTTCGATGGTGGTGGCCCTTGCATTGAGGTGCTCTGTCAATCACGTTGCATAGTTGGCCGAGATTGGGGATTGACACATAAACACTAATGCTATCTTCACTTTGCAACCCGCACTTTCGGCTCACCCACTTCATCCAAGGAGGTGAGGGGCGTATCCATAACATCATTCAACATCGATGGTCGGAGTCATTGTGTGAAAGTGAGGATGAGGATGAGGAGGATGCGTGATGCAGTGATGAGATGAGTTCAGCAGGATGCCTTCCCATAATTACCTCCATTGTTTTAACCCCGGTATAAACATCAGTTTGTTATCCACCTTCATTGTGTAAGCAAGTTACGCAATTAAGAAGATTATATCATGCTCTGCGCTCTGCTAGAAATTATAACGGTATAACTAACGCACTAATTAAGAAAAATGGTACAGGCGGTATAACCAAAAGTTCACGCAAATGTAGTCGATTAGATGAGTCGACTTTATAAGCTGTAGCGTCTTAGTGAACATGGGCTTCATATTGAATCTAACGAACATTGTTCTTTGATTTATGTCGCCGATGAATTCTTTGGAGGTGAGCAATCATGGTGCATATAAGATAAAGCTTTAGCCACCCCTTTCACAATGTTTAGCCTCACAATCCAATCAAGTTTTTCTGTTGCTTCTTCATCGTTGCTTAGAATGTTTCTCAAGCTCCCCTTTTCCATAAACTCATAAATCAAAAATGAGTTCTTAGCAAATGAGCTGACCATAAAGCTTGACAATATTGCGATGCCTTGCTCTGTGTTAGAGCATGAATCTCGCTTTGAAAGCCTTTCAAATCAGCCATATCTCCCGCCATCTTGATCGATGAGTAGTGAAGCTTTTCACAGCAACAACCCGGCCATTTGGCAACTCGGCCTTGTAAACAGTGCCATATCCTCCAGTCCCAATACACTGTTTGGAACCTAAATTGTCAGTTCCCTGTATGATGTGCTCATACAACAATTTCCCATCATGTCCCAATATTGTGAATAGATCTTTGACATCGGCGACTTCAAGTGTAGATTTGGTTGTTTTCTTCCTCAATTTTTGGACAAGAAAATAAATTCCAAAAATAAAAGCGAATAAGAACAATAGAGTGCTCACAATGAGGAGTAGTATGATCAAGACAGAAAACTTCGTGGCCTTCTTATTTATGGCTTGAGATGAGTGACATTATTGCCACGAGGACCTTTATTGTTCTAAATGCCTCGAATGGGCGGCTTTGATGTTGGGGAGGACCTTCAATTGGTGTAGGATATATCGGATGCCCGGGCTTATCAGATCATCAAAGTGTGTGGGATGGTGCGGAAAATTGGTTATGGGAGAAGATTCAAGCGTCTCAGTCACAGTAACTCTCAGCGGTGGAATCTCTTGTCCAACATATTTTGGCTAAGATCCGACTCCCAAGACTATGCATCTTTCGATTTAAGTAAGAATGCTATCCACAAATCGATTCCCACTCATGTTCGAGACGATAATTCAAACAAGTTCCCTGTTTGTTTGGGAATTTGGCAGCTTAAGTTGTTTGATGCAGTCGAGGTTTGAAGATGGCTAATTTTCCCAATTTCAATGGAATGCTTCATAAGATTGTTGTGGTAATAACCATCGAGCAAATAAAGACAACATACCCAATTCTTTTGGGATCTTCCGCTCGAAATGGTTTGAGAAGTCAAATTAGATTTATAATTGGTGGCTCAGAAGTTGAGGAGTGGTATGCTTTCGAGAAATATTGTTGTTGGAGATGTTCAAAGTGTGTTAGGTTGTGTACTTTGTCCCCCATTTCTCAAGAAAGCTGTATAAAAATTATTTCTTGCTTAGATCGATATGATTAGGTTTAGGTACCCACACCAAAACTTTCGGTATGTCTCAGGTGAGTTGGTTTCTTCGAGCGAACTGCGAATAAGCTAGTGCATTTCAAGCTCTTTATTAGTTAGCCAATAGAGTTATTTTCATACATTGCAAATATTCCAAATGAGTGATATTCATTTCGAGAGGAAGAGGCGCCACTTGAGTTTGTTTTGACCCAGGCCCAGAGGTTAAAGTGGACAGAGTTTCCTATGGGGCGAGGTATTGAACCCCGAGATAGTTTGTTTGCACCAAGGTACAATGTGGTTAAATTACTCAAGTTACCTATGGAAGGAGAGTTGGCCCGGTGGGGCTGAGTATCGACAATTCAAGATCATTAAAGATCTTAACAATCAGTTTCTTGAGAATGGAACCAGAGATAGTTTGTTAGTATAAAAAAGATACAATGTGGTTAAATTCCTCAAGTTACCTATGGAAGGAGGGATTGGACTGATTATGAGATTGTTAGTTGACAATTCAAGATCATTAAGAGATTTTAAAATCCAATTTCTTGAGGAATGGAACCAAAAAGTTTATTTACACCAAGGAGCAATGTGGTTAAATTCCTCGAGTTACTATGGAAGAGGTTAGACCGAGGCGTAGAGAAAATGACAATCTAAGATCGTTAAAGAAGTCTTAACAATCCAATTTCTTGAGGAATGGGCGAGATAGTTTGTTCGTATGAAGATACAATGGTTAAATTCTCAAGTTACTATGGAAGGAGGGATTAGACCGGTGAGGCGTATCACGACAATTCAAGATCATTAAAGATCCAACAATCCAATTTCTTGAGAAATGGAACCAGATAGTTTGTTCGTATGAAGATACAATGTGGTTAAATTCCTCAAGTTACCTATGGAAGGAGGGATTGGACCAGTGAGATTGTTAGTTGACAATTCAAGATCATTAAGAGATTTTAAAAATCCAATTTCTTGAGGAATGGAACCAGAAAGTTTGTTTACACCAAGGAACAATGTGGTTAAATTCCTCAAGTTACCTATGGAAAGAAAGAGGATTAGGCAGCCAGGCGGTAGAAATGACAATCTAAGATCGTTAAGAGATCTTAACAATCCAATTTCTTGAGAATGGAACGAGAAAGCTTCATTCTCATAAGATGTAAAATAGTTAAGTTTTTCAAATTTCCTATAAAAGGAAGAATTGACCCTACAAAATTATTAGAAGCCAAAGATAAAAAAGCTAAGTGATTTTAAAAACCCAAGTTGTTGGAATTATTACACCGGTGAAATGAATTAGAACCAAGATCGAGGTGTGATTAGTTTGGAAATATTACGATATTGGTTGGAATGGTTCCATGGAGGGAGTTGTTAGACAAATTAAGAGTAAGGAGGTTGGGGAGAGATGAAATTTGAGATTTTAGGTGTACCTTTCCAAACCACAACTCACGAAGGTTTAAATCGGAGACACTTCACGACCTATGACAAGCCCTCCGAACCAATGATGGCAGAATTGTGTCGAACCAAGATGAAAGTAAAACTTGGGTTTTGATTATCAAACACCTTCATGTTAGAAGAAGCTAGTGCTTCTTGATCTTGTTCAACTTTTGAAAATAGTAATGAGTAGGTGCATAGGCGGAGTGAAAATGACATGGAAGGATGATATTGAAGACAAAGGGAAAGAAAGAAATATGAAAAAGCAAGGAGTGGTGATGAGTCGAGAGAGTAAGTAGGATGAAGGATATTGATGAGCCGTTGTGAAGTGGTAGAGATGAAGCGCTATTGGGTGTACATGAGGAAAATGAAACACCTTTTATAAAGCTTAAGAAGTGTGATACGTTATTCCCATTGTTTGGTATTTACATCTAACTCCCTATTCCTTTAAATTAATGGAATTGAAAATATGTAATGTCAACTTCATACTTTTTTTATTTTCTTTTATCAAAAATAAAGTGAGTCGAAATGATGGAAGGATGATGTGAAGACAAAGGAAAGAAGAAATATGAAAAAGCAAGGAGTGGTGATGAGTCGAGAGAGTAAGAGTAGGATGAGATATTGATGGGCCATTATTGTTTGGTAGAGATTAAGCTATTCTGGGGTGTACATGAGGAAAAATGAAACACTTATAAGCTTAAATTGTGATACATTCGGCATTCCCATTGTTTGGTGTTTACATCTAACTCCCTCATTCCACTACAATTAATGGAATTAAAAATATGTAATGTCAACTTCAAACTTTTTTTATTTTCTTTTATCAAAAATAAAGGGATGAGTCAAAATGACATGGAGGATGATATTGAAGACAAAGGGAAAGAAGAAATATGAAAAAGCAAGGAGTGGTGATGAGTCGAGAGAGTAAGGAGTAGGATGAAGGATATTGATGGGCCATTATTGAGCTGGTAGAGATTAAGCTATTACAGGGTGTACATGAGGAGAAAATGAAACACTTACTTATAAACTTAAGTGTGATACATTCGGCATTCCCATTGTTTGGTGTTGTCAGCTCCCTCATTCCACTACATTAATGGAATTGAAAGTATGTAATGTCAACTTCAAACTTTTTTTATTTTCTTTTATCAAGAAATAAGGGATGAGTCAAAATGACATGGAAGGATGATATTAGAAGACAAAGGAAAGAAGAAATATGAAAAGCAAGGAGTGGTGATGAGTCGAGAAGTAGGGGAGTAGGATGAAGGATATTGATGGGCCATTATTGAGCTGGTAGAGATTGACTATTACAGGTGTACATGAGGAGAAAATGAAACACTTATTTATAAACTTAAGTGTGATACATTCGGCATTCCATTGTTTGGTGTTTACATCTAACTCCCTCATTCCACTACCATTAATGGAATTGAAAATATGTAATGTCGACTTCATACTTTTTTATTTTCTTTTATCAAAAATAAAGGATGAGTCGAAATGACATGGAAGGATGATAATGAAGACAGGGAAAAGAAGAAATATGAAAAGCAAGGAGTGGTGATGAGTCGAGAAGTAAGAGAGTAGGATGAAGGATATTGATGGGCCATTATTGAGCTGGTAGAGATGAAGCTATTACAGGGTGTACATGAGGAGAAAATGAAACACTTATTTATAAACTTAAGTGTGTTCATTGGCATTCCCATTGTTTGGTGTTCACATCTAACTCCCTCATTCCACTATTAATGGAATTGAAAATATGTAATGTCAACTTCATACTTTTTTATTTTCTTTTATCAAAAATAGTCCTATTTTTTATAAAATTCGCCGCAATTACATAGAAAATAATTTAAAATATTACTTTTATTTTTAATTAAAATAGACTATTGAAATTACATAGTAAATAATTAAAATTCCTTTTCACTCTCTTTGCTCCATGCTCTTTCAAATAGAACATGTTTAAAATTAAGGATTACAATTCTTTTAAGTGAGGGCTCAATGTTGATACAAGTCCATTTAACAAACACTACTTGTACATATGTTGTATATATATATGCTGATCTCAAAGAAATTTGGAAGAAAAGATAAAGTCATGTCATTCTTGGGCATCCGACATATGTTTAGTGCATGGGCCAAATCTGTCTAATTGCTATCAAATATTAAATTTAAATTTATTATCAACTCAACAACCCTCTAGTACAAAACCAACCAAAATAACTACCTATGCTTGACTTCTTTTAAAGTTGTGCCTAAGCGACAAGTCAACGATCTGATCTTATGTTTAGCTCTCGAAAATATAAAAGAAAGAAAAAAATTGCTATGTTAGGAAAAATATGTTGGTATGATCTTAAGGTAGAATTGTGCTACTTGTTTCCTTTCGTTTAACTAGAGTGCATAAGGGGTGTAACAGGGATGCAATTGTTGTCTTACAAGTTAGTGCATCAAATTGTGTGACAAAACTTTTCATATTCAATCAAATCCGATTTTGAAGTAAATATTCTGTAAATCATTAAGCAATATTCTATGGGACAAATAAGGAAGACTAAAAGATAATATTGAGGTAAAATCCAAATCTAGAAAGATTGGATCACGTTTAGTAAGTTTTCTATGGGAGGCAAATATTCTATTATGATATTTATGGAATAAAATCTAGATAATAAAGGGATAATTGCAATAGTTAAGGAACCTACAATAAGCATGTTGGAGATCATCTTACAAATCAAGAGGAATATTAAAAAAAAGATTATGAAGCACAAAATTATTGTTCTGGCCAACAACTAAAACATTCCAGTCATGCATTGATAATCATAATTTATGGGAGATAAGCGTATTCAACACGACCAAATCATGAAAATCAAAGAGGAAAATCTCTTAAGCCTCTTTCTACCATGCTCGTTTTGATGTCTTGTCGGTTTAGAATCAATGCTAGTACTTGAAGAAATATATTTAGCCTATCTTTGATTCCAAAATTTTGAGGGAAAATTGCAAGAGAAAGAAAACACGAAGTAAAGTAAAAGAAAATAAAATTTAGAAAAAATAAATTAATTAAATCCTCATATATTATTTTTATTTCTTTTATTTCAAATCAATTTTATTTATTTTAACTTATCAATATAATAGAAACATATTATCTTCAAATATCTTCAAAAAATTTACCTACAAATATCGCCACAAAAAGCGAGTTAACAAAAAATGTTAAAGTAATTACTCATGTTTGACTTGCTTTAAATTAGTCTTTGCTCAATTTGATAAGTATTGTCATCTTCTTAATAGAAAAACAAAATAATTTGTCCCACTTGACCCATTTTAAGTCTTTCATAATTTTTTCAAAAAAGGTGTTTTCCTAAATTCAAATCATATTTAAAACTTGTCACATAATTTACATGCATTTATGACTTTATAGAATGCATGGTTTTTATCGGTATCATCAACTTCCAAAATGTGAAAAAATAACCGGAAATAAATACTGCTTGACCCATTTACAAAGTGCTTTGCTCAACTTGATAGGTATTATCAATTTTTCGAGCGCAAAAAAAAAAAAAAATCCTCTAAATTAATCTATTTTCAAAGCAGCAATTCCAAAAACATCTTTAAAACTTTAATTTATGAAACTGTTACACTTACACTTCAATTACCAATTTTATATCATGTTCATTAGGGTAGAAAATTCATCATGTATTATCATGAAATCTTGACCAAGTATTCATATTATATTAGTCACCCATGTCAATATCCTATTTGATGTAGGTGAAGACATTTATTGTAAGACCCGAGAAATTCCAATTTTTGGAAAAAGGGCAAAATCGTAATTTCGATTACAAAATTATAATTTCGGTTAAAAATCCAAAATTTATTCTCTAGATCTCGGATGAGTGAGAAACCGGTGCACCGTTAGGATAGATCTATCGCGAGAAATCTAGGTTGCTTGCGTAAAATTCGTGGGAATTACAGGGCGGTCGGAGTTGACACGTTTCACGAAGTTATCGCAGTTTGGGTGTCGATAAAACAATTTACCCCGATCACGTGAAGTCACACATATAACACGTACTAATGTGCCAAAGTGGTATGGTAGAAATGATGAAAATGGGCCATTCAGGGTATCTAGAATAATATCAAATCACGGGAAATGAGGGACATAATTGTTATTTTGAAAAAGATTTAAATGATAATATGCCAAAATAGCCAATAGTGGCCTTCTTCCTTCAAAACCAAGCCAAACGTGAGATCTGTTCGAATTCCCTGATGGGTTTCGTTTGGGAGATTTTAGAGAGAAGGCACTTCTCTCTAAATTTCCGGCAAATCCGACCGTCGGCAGTCTTCGGGACAAGAAAGGCACTGCGCGGAGGGCTTCGTGTGGGTGCAGTTGGGGAGTTTCCTCAAACTTGAGAGGGTAGGGTTTCTCCTACTTGGGTTTTATTTCCTCTTTTAAATACTTTGCAAATGTTTGAAATTTGAATGAGGCCGTGAGGGCAGTTCAATCAGTCTTAAAACTTAGGACCGAATTGTTTGGTTATGGAACTAATTTACGAGTCAAAATTGTGTTGCTCACGGACTGTTTGGGTGTCTAAGGGTGTGATTCATGTCATGGATTGTATTGTGGTTTGTATAAGGCCGGAAATGGCCGTAAAATGCGGGTTCACAAAGTGAACCAATGAATTGATGAGTGATGGAATCGTAAACCCTAGGGTTTTACTGTTCCTAGGAATAGTGACACGAAAATATATTTTTGTGTGAAAATGTGTTTGATCGAGTGATTCAAGTTGAATTGCTCGTGTTTCATCATTAGCCCAAGTGAGCTAATTTTGATGTATGAATTGATTAATTACATGACATGATTGTGTGATTGGATATTATGTGGATATGTGCATGTTTACATATTTGCATGTGATTAGGCATATTGGGATTGACATACATACATTCACCTTGGAACACCACTAGGACTATAGGAGTGAGTGCATGAGATGAGTCCCCAGAAAATGGTTCGGAGGGTAGTCTAAAATAATTATCGGAGGGTAGTCTAAAATTAAAAATATCAATCGTGGATGGCCCAATTGATATTCATCAGGAGTAGTCCACAAACAAATAATATATCGATACGTCGGAATGGCTGATTGATATATATACACATCGGGTTGTCCGCAAAGCTAACAAAACAATAATTCTCATATGAGGCTTAGGTGAGTGTGAGAGAGGAGTCGGTGATATTTCGGGTCTGAGGATTGGTCATGTAGACATTCAAGTAGGATCATGCATTTTGTGGAATGTATGTTTATTTTGGAACATTACTGCACTTGGGTGGAGTAGCCAGTAGGGCGATTCCACTCGCGAGCATTAGCTCACCACAATCGGGGATATTATTTTGGGAGTACGGGGATCGTGCGGGAGGACGGCTCGTCCTAGAGGCGAGGATTAGAAGAGCGGGGTGTGGCTTTGATGATGTAATACATGTATTAGAGACTTCGTTAATTTTTAATATATGTGTTGTATAGAAGTAAAAACATATTAACTCTTGTAACTATTGGATATAGTTAATTTTTGTTGATGAGTATCGGTTTATGGGCTGAGGCCATTTTTATCTATGTATGTATCATGTGATGGATATATTGTATTTGGAAACCGAGGTTTATACAGTGTGTTTTGGGTAGAGCTCCGTACAAAGGAGACTCTGCCCGATTTCTAGTAGGCGTCGGGTAACCCAGGCATCCACTTGTATTCCATGTGAGTTGTGGGTAGTCAACGGACCCCGGAGTTTAGGGTGTCACATTTATAGATGGAGCATCCATTCATTAAGTATAGTATTAAATATCTTACAAATATATAAAGAAATTTGACAATAATGTATTACAAGTGATCCAATGAAGTGAAATTAGATATGATCAAAATATTAAATTGATTGTATACATATCGATTATATAGGAAATTACTAAAAGATTAATTTATACTATTATTTGTAATAAGAAAAAATCTTGACTAAATATTCACATAATTAGTGATCCTTGTGAGTAGCTAGTTTATGTTGATCAACTAAAAGAATCCAACAATAGATAGGCTTGATTTATTAAAATTATAAGTATTAAATATCTTATGAGAATTTTCAAAATGATTATAACATCTAGATAACCTTCTTTGGCCCAGAAAAGTAAAATTTATATAAAAAAATTGCATTTATTTTAAGGTATTCATTGAAGTGGCAGGAGTAACATGCTTTCATATAAATAAGATACCATTGCATTTCCTAATAATAAATGTTGAATAGCTAAATAGATAAATGACAATTTAATCACTTCTTAGAAGCTTAAGCTTTTGAATAGATATAACTTAATTTACCCTTTTTTTTTTGGAAAGGAAATCTGGGTTGCTTTTAAAAATTGTAATACTAAAAATCTTACTATTTCTAATGTTAAACCTTTCAAAGGAATTTTTAAAAAATAAAGTTCTTTTTTTGTATGTATAAGGGTTGGGGTTTCTAAGAATGTAAGGCATTGATAAATTGGTGTGAATTTCCTAATATCGAAAATAAACAAAGTAATTGTCTATACTTGAGGGACTTGAAATAATCTTTATAAAAACTTGTCCCATAGTCTTAACGTGTATTCATGACTTTTATAGGTGGTGTCAACTTTTGAACAACAAAAATGACTTAAATAATTGCCCCTCGTAACCCATTTTAAAGTTTTTGTTGACTTGATCATCTTAAAAATAAAAAGTTTGCCCCATATTAGCACTTTCATTCATGACTTTGATGAGTGGTGTCGACTTTTGAATAACAAAAATGACTTAAATAATTGCCCTACCTAGCTTAATTAAGTTTTGTTGATTTGAAATCATCTTAAAAATAAAAAGCTTACCCCGTATTAGCGCTCATTCATGGCTTTGATAGGTAGTGTCAATTTCATACTCAACTCATTTTAAAGTCTTTGCCCGGAGCAACTTACAAAAGGAGTCTTAAAGAAGCTTGACATGTAGTTTCATGCATTCATGACTTTGATAGGTGGTGTCAAAAAAGTCTTAAAGAAGCTTTTCATATAGTTTAGTTTCACACGCATTCATAACTTTGCTAGGTGGTGTCAACTTCATGCTTGACCCATTTTAAAGTCTTTGTCTAATTAGAAACCTTCTTAGGTTTCTTTGAAAAGTAAGGCCCTAGTTAAGTTCCACGAAAATTTTAACTCTATCGAAATTCGAATATGAAAATTTTCAATGTATTCTAATCTTTAGTTTTCATTTTCAGAAAATACGTTTCGTACTTGAATTTGGTTGAAAATAAAGAATAAGAAAATCCGTTTTGTAAAACCATTTTCTTGAAAATGAAGTTAATGAAAACAATGAAAATGTGTTTAAAATGCAGGTTACACTTTAATTCCACCAATCCGAAATTGTTTCGTGAGCTGATGAGAAAGAAAATCAGTGGAAGGCTGAAGGGGAAGAAAAGAAGAAATAGCCACAATCCCGTGTTTTCGTTTATCGATCGACCAAAATCCTGTGTTTTAAATTTAATTGAAAGCAAGAAAAAGCGACCTGAGCAGTTTTCTAATTCATATATAAAATGTTGAAAATAATGAATTCATTTTCTTTGTTTTCAAAATTTGTTTTATACGATTCTCATAACTACATGTGTGTTCCTTGTTTTGAAAAGTTTGAATAGAAAAATAGAAATTTTCTACCCTCTTAAAAGCAGGAATTTAGGATCCCGTTTGGTTCTATTTTTGAAAACTATTCTTAAAAACTATTTTTAAAACACAAAACTAAAAATTTCTTATTATCTGAATTTATTGTTTTACTGCCTCTTTGTTTTTCAAAAAAATTGAAATCAAATATATTCTCATATTTTCTTTTTTTTCTTATTGTTTTTTAAGATAAAACAGGTTTTAAAAAACATGAATCAAACACCCTAGGTGATTGAATCCTTGTTTGATACCATTTTAAATTATAAATTCTTTTGAGTTGAAACTTGGTTTTATAGCATTATGAGTACCATACTACTAATTAACACCCTTCTTCACATGTAAACACAAACGAGCCTATAGGGCCATGGCCAAACAACGAAAATTAATCCTTTTAGGCTTATACAATCAATTGGGAAGCGAATATGCAAATCGAAATAAAGGCGAATAAATAACTGCTCAACTAAGGGACCTAGCTGATATTTCGTATTTGCACATAAATGTGGCAGATCTCTGAGATATCTTATTTCCGAATTTTTTTTATACCAAACTATTATTGCCCAATTAATTGAAAATAGTTTTTTTCCAATAATTTATTTGAAGTTACTATGACAATTCATTTAAAATAAATATGTAAAATCAAGGTGATTTTTAGAGCAATAGGACTAGATGATACCGTGGCCTCTATATCAAGTAGACCTTTTTTTTTTTTTTTTGTAAGACTTAATTTTAATTTCTATTTTTATTTTACTTGTAATAGTTTTATTATTTCAAACATTTGGTAGCTTTTTCCCAAAAATTGAGTTGTAGCTATTTTTGGAAACATCATCGGCTTGAGACCCCAAATTGGTTGAGTAATAGATGCATAGGGATTTTGCCATTTGACCTAGATAGGATGATGACAAGCAAGATTATGAGTGAAGCTTCATTAAAGAAATAATTATGTTGACTAAGAAATATTGATTGATATAGAACTTTAACCTCAAAATTCCAAATTTATTAGGAAGAAATTATTCGGAAAACACAGGGAAGAGGTAAGACACGAGATATAAGGATTGGCTTCACAACATTTTGGGATCTATATAAACACTAAATATTAAATTCGAGGAAAAAAAATTATTGTTCATGCTTCAACAATAAAACATTGGGTGTACCATTGATAATCACTATAATTTACGGGGAGATAACTCATTTCAATAATATAATGCATTTTGTGAGCTTCGTGTGGAAGAGGAAAATCTCTTGAGCGTTACCACATGTAAGGTGAGAAAAGTTGATGTATGTGATCCGACTTGGAGCGGGAGTAGATCAATGTTGAATATTTTCCTAAACTAAGCAAAACAATTCAAGCCGACTAAAACATCTTGATTGATATAGAACTTTAACCTCAAGTTCAAATTAATCGGAAGAGTCGAATACGAAAGCTGGGGAGGCTAGGAAGACGAATGAAGAGATTGGCTTCACAACATTTGGATCCGCTAGAATCTTTACTCTCACCCTTTCCGTAAGGCCTTCGTTTCCGCTCTCAACATTCCCACTCTGTTTATCAAGATGCCCCATTTCCCATCTACACTTATCACCGGTTTCCGTTTCTCTCCAAACCGTCTCCCAGCGAGAAGCAAGAAGTGCATGGACAACCTTTTACCTTTCTTCACGTTTTCTTCGGTTTTTGTGGCCTCTTGATTGACAAATACCTTTAGGGAATCTCACGGTGATGTTTAAAACGAGCCTATGAGTCGAGGAAACCATGTCGCTAACGGATCTGATCTCGATTGCAATGAAATACTTCTACGACTCATACTTCACTTGTCGACCGTTCATGGACACAGTGGACCCTCGGATTCTTCATCACGTGACTCACTCTCGATATGCGCTTCAGCCCTATGCTCCAATACACCAAAGGCACCGGTGTAAACAAAGTAATCCTATGGGAATGTTTGTGGATAGGCTGAAGACATGGAGATCATCGGTACCATTATCGATAAGTGAGCGTTTTCTTTACCCGATCGCCATTTGACGGTTTCAGAGCTTGAGGGTCTTTTGACCCGACCTCTTCACCGAGTTTAAATACATCTCAGCCGACGAATTGAGTTCTTTGGGGAAATAATTTTGGTGTTCTTGTCGACAAACTAGGTAATAAGATTACATTTTAAGTAGAGAAAGATATGTAGTGGACCTGCATGTTGAGGGAAGCAGTAATACCATTCATTAGAGTAACTTCCTTGGGTTCATTGATGATGGTTTTTGTCAACGTTCCTCACGACATTCCAGATTATAACACATACTTTTCTTATCGGAGCACCATATTTCAAATAGTTGTCTTGACAGTATACGAACACCACTCGGACCGCCATCTTGCTTGATGGACCTACATCGTTAAAATTCTCAATGCACTTCAAGCGGATGTGTTGATGTATGTGCGTGGTAAGCGACCATACCTTTGCAGGGAAGCATAATATGGGGATGTAAAAGGGCTCGGGATGGTTAGACCAATACTCATTGGGCACGCCCTAAAGCAAATCACGAGGATTAGAACCTGACCCATGAAATGGTTGAGTGGATGACATCTATGAAGCACTTTCTCTCTCATATTTCGGTGATGGAGTTGTACACCATAAATTAGTTCAATTATGCAAATGTCGGGGAGGAAGCTGTGGGATCTCGGCAAGGCGAGAGATGACGATCTTCTTGCGAGAATAGTCTCCGATTATAAGTACTCGAACACCGGCTGATATAAAGCCATAAACATGGCGGCTCGAGGACGTGCCCGGTGTGTAACACCAAAATCGTATACCATTTACTTCCAAGTCGGTAAATCAACCTTTTGAGTGAATATGGATTTAATTATAGTTATAAGACATTAAATGAGATAATAAAATTAAACAACATATCAAAGTCAATTGTTGTAAATGTTCGAAACGTGCAATGGTCGAGTTATATGCAACCAATATTTTGGCATATGAAATACACACACCATATTGCTTTTTTTGGAACAAGTTTTTATATTTTATTAGATTGGTGTTATGTAACATGTTTGAAACTATAGTCGAGCAGTAACATAATCTTTGTGGTGGAACACCAAAAGATCAATATTGAAGTATAATTAATTAAATCTTAATAGACTAATTCTTGCTATATTAGTAGTATTTGCTAAAACCTCCTATGTTGAAGACAAAACCCAATTAATCTCACGAAGGTGAAGAACAAATTCCCACAGAGATGAAGATCTAAAACGGTAATACTCGGAGTAGAATCTATGATTCGGAGTAAGAATGTCTATGGTAGAAAGATTTAAGTTAAGAATGAGGTAGTAGATGTTTAACGATGTTAAGTTCAGATAAGGGCCCGAGATAAGACATTATATAAGCGCAAATTTAAATAAGCAGTCTATCTTTGTCATGATACATGGACCATTCGAGACCTTCAAAAAGGAAGTACAAGAGAAGGATGAGAAATCAAAGCATTTCGATATAGTGATCACGTTCCTTTGTTCCAAATCCAATTTTCCATGGAATAAGGTACTCGTGAAACTTTAAAGATAACATTGACCAAGAATTTAGAACGGAAAATAAAAGATTAAAAGACCCAAATCTAAGTCCCTTACAACCAATCAAGGAAGCGGATGCATTTAGATTAACTTCAAATCGATTCGGACAATGAGAGGAAGTGGAAACTATTACTAATTCTCTAAAAGGGAGAATAAAACATACATCTAGAAACAAAAATCAACTCACCTCAATTTTATCCATGGAGCGAAGAATGCTGTTCATCATACAACATATCTTCAAGCGAAACTTTGCTCACTTTCACATAATCGAGATAAAAGCAAGCGATGTAGATAGCCTTTGTTCTGAAGTGTCATAAGAAAGCGAGCCACTGAATGGTCTAATGAACAAATTAAAATATTTTAGCAATTTATAGGCAAAGTAATCGCATAAATTTTGTTAATACAGTGACAGACCTTCTCCGGGAAATATGGAAGGGATGCGTGATCAGAGTGAAAATTTACACAGGAAATGCAACACATTACGGTCACGTTAAAGTGGAGACATCTAAAAGAGCAGAGCAATTTTATATGAGAAAGTAGAGTAGATAACCAAAGGAAAAGCGAAGATGAGGTTCTCAAAGTTTCAAGATTGAAAAAGTTCATTGACAAGACAGACATGCATGATCTTGAATGAAATGATCGTTAAGAGCATATGTTGCTACATACCACGACTAAAACCTTTGCTTTCAGGGAGATAAGTATGTGATTAACATAAGCCCATTCACAGAGAAGAAAACAATCTTTGAGGAAAGCAATGGGAACTTCAATATAATCAAAGAAAGGTGAATGATTGGGAATTTACTCCAAAGGAATTTTAGCGGATGGATTTGATTATTGTAGCCTCTTGGGCTCCCTGAAATGCAATACATGTTCGAGTGTGTGTATGGACACTTTATACAGAGATCTGGCTTGGAGGCTTCTCAAAGGAATTTCAGGTGATAGATTTGATTGGTAGCCTCTTGGGCTCTCAAGTATGAAGTACATGTTCAAGTGTGTATGGACACTTTATGTCTGAGAGATCTGAGGGGTAGGTCCATTAACTTTGCATCACAGGGGCGGAAAAGACCTCTTGTCATGAATGGTCTTTTCTATAGAGTGATCCTCGATCCATTTCTGAGAGAATACTCTTATTACAATGCTTATGATGGTAGATAACTAACTAGTGATGTACTTTCAGCCGTATCAAGAGCATTCATCGAATATCTTGATCGAGAATTCAAATGGAAATTGGCTCAGAAAAATCTACTCAAAGCACAAAAGATCTCAAGGCGGTGAAACCGGTGATAGATTTCAACTATAGGAAGCTATTTCATATGAAGAGAGAATTTCAAGAGTTTATTCCTTGAGAAAAAAGAAATATTGGAAATTTAATGAAGAAACCATTGAGAAGCAAGAGCTATTCAGAAGATGGCATAAAATTTTAGTGTTATATGTAGTCTCATTCCATAAAGATATGTCTGTGAGTGCTCCTAATAGCCTGAAGATATTGATAAGAGAATCTTGATAAAAAAGATATTGATAAGAAGATCTGAGATGAATATTTATATGCTTTAGCAATAGTTGTTTTGGTCATTTTCTCGATAGACCATTCGGGAACAATTCATTCCATTGTTTCAAAAAAATTGCGAGAAAATGACCATACCTAGGATTACAATATCAAAAAACAATAATGATATTCTAAACTTCATTTCTCAATTGTGAATTACTAAGTTATAAAAACAAAATAACATTACAATATTCAACGGAAAGAACATCTTTGTGTGTCACCCAAAGGACATGATAGTTTTGAAGGATCAGTCTCTCTTCAAAGAATGGCAAGCGGCCGTACACAGGTATCTGGATGAATTCCACAGTCAAACTATCACCATAGAACATGACCAAAACAGAAACAAACAAATTAAAACCAAATGTTGAAAAATGGAAGGAAAAAAACTAGCAACCAAAATAAAAGCACAATGCATTACGAATTATTACCAATATGGTTTCCCCTTATAGGACATGAACCGCAGGAGCGGCCCACTTCATTTCCGGCTTCCTAGAGGGGTAATATGTCAGTTGGTCTCCTTCTCTTGTTAGCAATTATCTGATCTTTTCAAAGATTGTGGTGGCCCTGTTGAAGGCATTCTTCAACCGAACAATGCTCCGACCCGTTCAATTAACACCTAAAAAAAAAGATTTAAAAAATAATCTGCTTCATCATAAAATAATATGAAAGCAACCTGGTTGCGGGGATGAGTCTTCTTCCCTGACCATGTCTATGTTGGCTGATAAGTGCCCATGGCAATCTCGGTATCCCTTGAACCATCCAAGGATCTCTGGTTAATATTAGGATCCCAGTAGGGCTATATTCATCATCGACTATCATCCCTTTGGCATGGACATACATCATAAATCTGTGATTACTTTTGAGCTAATCACACTTGTGAAGAAGAAAAGAAAAAGCAGACTACGAAGGTGAATAATAATGGTAGAACATATAACCTCAGTTTCGACTATAATGGAACAAATGATTCTCGGGTTGATATGTCTACATGATAAATACCATCGGTGAAACAAATTCCTTTTTTTCATCGGTATTACTCGAAAGCTTATGAAAATGTAGTCCTAGCAGCCAGAAGATGGGAAAAATAAAGGGTGGACTATGAAAGGCTAGCTCAAGTGTAAATTCAAGATAGAGACATGATATTGATAGGCACTACACTGCAATTAAAGAATAATTTTCTCATGTTTGGCTTTATCATGAAAAATACTAGAAAATCAAATATGATGAAAGTGTCGGTAATTATGCCTTCTCAAACTATTTAATCATTATGTATAAGAATTAAATTAATTAAAGTGAGCTTGAAGTAGCTTACAAAAATAATTTATTGACCTTAATATTTTTTTTCTTTTGCTTCTTTCCTTAAAACCAAACCTAGCCCAAACAAATATGCAAAGGGAAAGGCCAATATTACATAGAACAACAAATTACTAGCAACAAGAATTATAGAGTTGGAACAAATACGTTAATTTCCATCTCAATCCTTTTTTCCTTTAATTTATGATTAAATATAAATATAGACATTATACTTCAACCACAATGATATACAATTCAAATTAGGTGGCCCTAATTAGATATTCAACCCATGATGAAATGTTTTTTTTGGATGGAGAATACATGTAATAGTTAACTTATTAACATCAGAGGGAAAATGCCATACCAATGCACGGTTCTCAGAAGAATTGCATGTTTGAAGAGGACTTTCTGTAGATGACCTTTCACACTTTCCGAGGCAGTAAAAGTTCAAATAATCCTGTGGGTGATCTGCGTATCGACAAGGCTGCTTTATTATGCTTTGCGATAATTTTGGTACATCATACTCATTGTTTTGTCCCTCTGATCATTCAAATTTGATAGCTTTAGGATCAAAATAAGTGTTTCTCGTTTAAAAAATTTGAGTAGGTAGAACTAGAGATAATATTGAAAAAGATAGAGAAAAATATATGAAGAAGTGATAGAAGCCATATAGTCCACAAGCGCTTTCTAGGGAGTCACCAAATCAGTAGGGGAAAAATAGATAAAGAAAATCATTTGAGGTCTCGCCATTGAGAATTGCAATATTTGCAAGAAAACAAAATATTATTAACCAATTAAATTTTTATGGCTTATTTATAGGCTCACATCTCTCTAAGAAAATTGAGTATATTAGGACTACAATGACCTATTATGACTCTAATTCTAATTTGGTTTCTAACTACTAAATCTTAATTTGATTCCAACTACTAAGCCTAATTTGACTCAAACTATTAATCCTAATTCAACTCTGATTTAAACTAATAGAAATTCCCTACCTTAATGAATACGTTAAATTCATCCTGTATATGTTAAAGATTCATCATCATCATAACAATCATAAAATGAAAACAATATTTGAATATTTAAACGATGTTTAAAACACGAGGATTAGAGTCCTTCACCTATAATTCTACCATAGATAGCAGCTTGATCATTCTCACTCATGTTGCTTGTTGCCAAATTTTACCAAGGTCCTTGACTCACCATTGTTGTGACACCATGAATGAATGAAATCCTTTGTTGATTTGTTTTCACGGACCTTATTAGCTTATGGATTTGAACCAACTTAGATCACCTATATTCTCTTGATGATAAACTCATTTACAGTTCCATCTTTTCTTGTATTCCCACTTGTTCTATCTTTGTTCAGATAAACTTATTTTTCAAACACGTTGTTTCTTAACAGTCAACATTATGTACCATAAGGCATAACCGTTACAGCTCATTTGATCAAATTTTCCATGTAGTATGAAGGCTTTTCTGTGATACAAATACTTCAAATTTGCTTCTGGTTCATTCATTATGTACTAACAAGAAGGAGAAATCCTCCCTTGATCTTCACTCATTATGGATAATCAATTAATATACGTGATACTTTGAGAAACCATCACTAAATATTTTACGTGATAAAATTTCACGAGTGTCATACTTACTTGAAACTGTAAACAAGTATCTATCTGATAGTTATAACTTAGAGTTAACTCCTTTATTAACATTAATTAAAACAATATAATCAGCACACTACAAGCCTGTGATGCATCTCCTTGAATATACCCAGTAACTTACGTTATGATCAATACAAAAAAGTAAGAGATCAATAGTCGAGTTTCATTTTAATCTGTCCTCCGACATTTGTGCCCTTCTTCTGGACTCATTATACGCTGACTTTGATCACATATTGCTCCAACCTCTCTTTCTTCTTCAACTCAGGCGTAATTCCTTGAAATCCCTTGCATGCATCCTCAATGTCAATAAGCACTACATGGAAATCTTTCTTATGTTCAAATTTCTCTTTAATTTATCCAAGAAAATAGCTTCATGGTATATTTCATGGGAAACACTCAAGTACAAACTTTGATACCACATTACACACTTGCCAAGTTTACTTAAAATCCTCACTCAAAAGTTCCATAACACGCAACGTAAAGCTTAACATCATGATAATTTGTGGAGCTTTATATTCGACCTTCTTTCTGCATATTATGTTTACGTTTCATCCTTTTGTCTTCATGATTAGGGTCTTGTTAAAGAAATTAGTCCTATACACTGCTACAAAAAAAAATCCCATGTTCTACAACCTTCCATATTCTCATCTTTCACAGATTTTAGACTTCCTATCTCCTTATGTCACTAATAACTCCAAGCCTAAACTAAAATTCTATGATATACTTCATACGATTAGATAGTGCTCATCTTCCCTACGCATGCTCTATTACAACCACTTTAATAGAACTCACTCTTAAGCTATTTATCAGGAGAGGAACCCAAGTAGTTATAAACCCAGAAGGCCAAGCCGTAACTTAACGATGCGGGACTCATAATGGGTCATAACAATCCATCCCTCTTTCAAAACCGACGTCCACGGCAGTTGGTGACTTCGCAGACCCCACGGGTAATAGCCCTCCTACAACACTATAGTGACTTCGCGGACCCACGGGTATAACCCTCCTGTTTGGTGAGGGTCATCCCCAAGGAATGAACCTCTAATACCCTTTGTACAACTCTTGAGTAGAGCTGCCCTTAAGCTAGTTGTCGAGGGAGGCTAGTGGTTATAAACCCTAAAAATCAAGCGTTAACTTAGCGATTTGGGACTCATAATGGGTCACAACACTTTCATTTATCTTCCCATATAAATCATCACAGGCCACAAATTTTACTTCCAATTCTATTTTTGTAGTATCTTTCAAGATAGTGAATAATTTCTTAACTTCTGTCTTATACGATGCTACATTCTTTTCTTAACATTTTTCCTCTTGCAAATCTTCCATTCCACCAACATTTTAATCAAACCTCACCCTTTTTGCAACCTCTTGGAAAAATTGTCTATACATTCTAAGCCATGAACTTTACCTTTTATCTTCTGATTTTAGATTCCATTATTGCATATTTTTATGAATTAAATGTTAGGTTCTTTATTCATAAAACTGCAGCTTATTCATATTGGGTTCATCTCCAATCCCTCTTGATGAAAATTTTACTCAGGGTAAACAAGTTTTAAGATTATGTAGAAGTTTGTATAAAAAATATATATAAAATAAAAGGATGTTTTTCCTTGTTCTGTTGGGAGTTGAGGCTTCTGGATCAACCTTTACCCTTAGACATAACTTTCTAACTTACGGACTAAGTAAAATCGGCTATGTACATAGGTATGGGATCTAAAATGGAAAATGAAAAAACAAAGTAAGGTCATGTAAGTTAGAAAGATATCCAACCCACATCCTCGAATGCTGGAGGTAGAAGATAACTACAATACATGAGAAAAAGGATGTTTCTTTTAAATTTGCCCAGAATTTGCTTGCACGCGGCACTACTTGGAACACCTTAAAGTACATCGGTATCACTATATAGACACGAAATATGCGGATTTTGCTACAAATTTTTAAGGCGGCTCCATAAGATTGAAGTATCTACACCTGCTCCACAAATAGAATGTGTAGAGATTAGAAAACATAGAAAGAGAATAACCTCTTTAAAAGCATGAATTAGAAACAAAAAGATTTGAAGGAAATTTTGAACCAGCATCTATTGACTTGAGAGAAGTGTAAGAATACTAATTATTATAATCACGAAAATGAAGAAGCAAGGAAGAAAAGAAGGAAATATTATTTACATGTGCAAAATGTCAAAATTTTGATGGTAAAATAGAAAATAGCAACCCAAAATCGAATTTTGGAAAAGAAAAAAACATAACTCAATTAAATCTTCATGCACATAGTTTTAAAGTCTGAGGCACTTGAGGGCTACAAAAGCCTCCTCGGGCTTAGGCGCTAAGCACCTAAACAAGGCGCTTTAGTGAGTGAAATGTGACCTCGGAAATACATTATTTTTATAAAATATTATTCGAATCTAATTGAATTAAAAAAAAAATTAACATTCTATATTTAAAAGAAACATTTAATATAAAGGTAAAGAAATTATATGAATATTAATATATATAATTAGAAATTTCCAAAGTAAAGTGTTCAAAAGGAAATTAAAGTACGCAGGTGCGCCTTTTAAGCGTGTTCATGCATTTCAATATTATCATGTGGTGATTTTCATGTATCTCTACTCGAACAATGTGAAGAAATTTCATTAAAAACTATCATGTTAGGTTGTCCATTGTGCACACCAAGCTAATAACTTCCTAAAATTTGAGGATCATTACACGTGGAGAAAGCGGATAATCGGACCATGAATTACAAAATGAATGACCCGTGATGCATATGAGGCTAACCCGTCAAATGCTGACCGCCTCCCCTGTAGAAGATAGAGATAGATCAGCAAACATAGATATATGATTAGGGAATAGACAAGCAAACTTGAGTGAGACAAAATTAGTTTCTACTTAACCAAAGCTCCTAATATCTTGTTAAGATGCGATTTGACCCAAAGTGAAGCCCTTGATACATATCAAGCTAACATGAGTTATATTAGCAAGTAGACAGATACTTGAATTATTCTTTAGGGACTTCAAACGGTAAAATAGATAACATTTTGAAATAAATATCAAGATAATAAAATCACCTTCATGTTTTTTACTCGAGTTTTAAATTTGGTGGTACCCAATGTCACCGATGGTCTGCAATAGCTGCGACGACGGTAAGTCGCGGGATGACAAGGCCAGGTAATCTATCACTTAGCTTACATTTTGTATGATGGCAGTAATATGGAATCAAAGAAAAATACTGGTTCTCTATGTAAGCGAAGTGTTGCGCGATCTTATAGCTTTCACATAAAGCGTATGTGTCTTATCTATTTTCAGATTCTTTCCACCAATGAATTACTTTGCAAGCGAAGGGTGATAGAAAGCCCATTTTACTAGTATGAAGTCAACTAACATAAACCTGATTGAATTATTTAGTGGATCTGAACTCACCAAAGATTAACAAGTTGCACGCAGTAGTCTAACGCAGTGCCACCAGCGTCTAAACAGCTTTGAATCCCTCATATCTGAATCAGTGTTAAAAATACACAAATCTGAAGTGGGGAAACCATCGAGAATCACATGAGTCCTTTTTGTTTTCCATCCTCCAAATAGAGTATATATAGGTAAGTAATTGATCTTCAAATAACTAGTATTTTGTACCTGCACATGTCAATTCTCTGGATCATCTTCGATGTAATGCTTGAGAAGCACGATCTGTTGGGACTGGGGAGGGAGTGATTATCAATGTGTGACCTTTTAAGCTGAAATCGCGCCATTTCTTGCTTTTCTCCATCTTTTGTTGAAGTTGATCATTTTATTATATGCAGCCCGGGACTAACTTTAAAATTGTAAATCATGCCATGGTTGCCTCGGACCACCGGGCACGAGACTATACATATTACCGGGAACCTAGTTATCAAACAATGTATTGGAATATAATTTCCTTTAATACATTACTTTCGAACACCTTTTTCATCAGGGGAAGAAAACTAAGACATGAAAAGCGAGTAACATTTAGAGGGATACATGATAAGCAGTTGGTAGCGACAAAAGATATATCAGTAACACATTAGACATTGCAATCGTTTTCCTATAAACGAAAGAGGCTTTATGAAATAAAGCATCCAAAGTCTACTATTATAGGCTTAGTCATGGAGTTTGAAATAAGTGACAACTTAAAAATACATCTTATTATCATGTATTTAGTTATTGATTAATATTGAATATTATTTGAAACTAATAGTTGGAATAAACCCAGGATTTATTAGCGAGTGATGTGATCTGAAGTGATCTTTTAGCAAAACTGTAAATCAATGTTTGATACAACGAATCTTGAATTTATTATGGAGTGTATGTGGGTTTTTCATTTTGATAAGTTTGTGAATGTATATGACTCTAAGCGTGTTGCAGGCAGTGTTTTGAATTTGCCCACATCTACATCTTATCTTGGTTTAAATGATTTGTAGGTTTTATCCATGATTGCACACGCACCCTGTGGATTTACTTGCTAGACAAAAATGCGACTACCCTCCCATCCAAAATTTTCATAAAATGATTGCAACTCGATTTCAAACAAATACAAGTTTTGAGTTGATAATGGAAAAGAGTATTCCAATTCAATTTTACTGACTTATATTCTTGAAAATGGCAACATATATTTTTCTTTGTGCAATAACATACCTTACCAAAATGGGGTGGCCAAAAGAAAGAATTAACATCTTTTAGAAACAGGAAGAGCTCTAATGTTCACAAAAAAACATCCAAAAAGTCCATTTTGAACCATCGTATTATAACAACCACACATTTGATTGAGTAGCCTTAAAAGATTCTAGATATAAAGTCCGATCGATATCTTTGGCTATGATTCCCTTTGGATCTTCTCTACTAAAAATATTTGAGTATGTTGCTTATGTTCATGTACAAAGTAAAGAGAGGTCCAAATTGTATCTAGAAGCTCTTATGCGTATGTTCTTTGATTATTCTCCAACTCATAAAGGTTTAGGTATTTTCACCCTCAAATCAGAAAAAAAATATATCACGGTAGGTCAATTAATCTTTTGAGAACCTTCCATTTTTGTCGGACAACTCTTTGAGGAGAATTCAAAAGTTAAGATTTGACATCATTTGTATCCTAACCTAGTCCAATTTACTCTACTATAAATAATCATCAATGACCCTAAATTGAGCTATAACTCATAGAATGATGTTGTGCAAAATGAATGATTGTTGGAATTCTATAAACTCCTTGGTATACTCAAGAAGAAGAAGGAGAATGTAATCTAAATCCAGTGAAGGACAACCAAAGGATGGTTGCTTATACTCAAATAGGTGAGTTAGGGTTCTATTATGATGTAAGAGAGGAACAAGGAATAAAGTTTATATGAAAAATTAAATTAAAAAGAAAAAAAAGAAAAAAGAAACAACAAAAAAGAAACCAAAAAACCTTGATACAGGCCTTCTACATAGTGGCGGAGCTAGGAGCGTGACTTCAATTTTGGAAGGCTTAGGATTATTCTTCCCTCTCTTTTAATGCAAATTATTTCTTATTTCCCTCTTAAATGCATTTTAAACATGAAAAAGACACTTGGGATACGAGATGAAGGGTTGTAAGCGATTTTTATAAAAGGGTGAGTGAGATTTACTAGCTATATGATTTGAAAATACAAGCATTAGCTTTAGTGTAATGGTTAAACTTTGCTTTTTCAAGGGGGCATCCTTAGTTACAAGTTTCAATCCCTTATTTGTTGGACATAGGAAATTTTTATTTTACAATTTAGGGGCTTATGCTAACTCCTCTGCTGCTTCTACAAGTCTCATCATTGGAGCAACATATGCAATAATTAAAAAAAAACTAGTACTATTAATATCCAATTCGTTTTTGATTTATATTAATTAACTTTGTTATAGTATCTCTAAATTTGAAGTTTATTAGGATTCAATGATCTTTTTATGATTCTAATTCTAATTATATTTATAATCTGTCGACTAATCCTAATCTGACTCCAAATAGTGATCCTACTTTAATGCCAACTCAAACTAACTCTAATTTGGTTCCAACTAATATTAATTCCAATTAAAGTTTATCCATATCTTTTCTTTCCTTTCTTGAATATAATTTACTATATTTTCCCCTAATCATCCTACCTTTTTTCCTAATTGTCAATTCCCATCTCCAAAGAAAGGTATTATTTTCAATCCTTCATCTCAATCAAATTCCTTAATAAAATCTAGACTTGGATGCTCCCATTGCCAATAGGAACAGTGTTAGAGCCCGCACTAAATATCCCTATTCTCTTTGTCTCCTACCGATAGTATTGGCCTTTACATTTGCTTTGTCATAAATAATAATAATAATAAATCAGCCACGAAAATGTACAAGAAACTCTAGGAAATCCTAAATATGGAAACATTGTGTTTTGTGGAAATGAGGCACTCATAAGAGTGAAAGATGGGAAGTAGACTGATTTGCTAGTGGAAGAAAAGAAACCCAAAATTGGGATGCAAATGGGTTTTAGAATCCCATATCGAAACCAATAGCTCTATTGAGAGATGCAAGATGAGATTGTAGCTAAGGAAAAACTCAAATTTTTCAGTAATGGTTATCAATTTTGCTCCAATGTTAAGATGAATTCAATTACAATCCTTTTATCTACCCGACTAATTTGGTAGGAACTTATTCCTGTCGATATTAAAAATTCCTTTTTCATGGGGATTAGGAGGAAGTGTATGGATTTTCGACTAAGAAATCCAACAAGAAGAAGTGTGTGCAAACTAAAAGAAAATCATTTATGGTCCCTAGGGCTTGGTTTAAGCCATTTACTAAGTCATTAAAGAAATATGGCTTTCGAGAAAACCAAGGAATAGCACACTATATTTCAAAATGCACACCATTCATGAAAATGAACCTTCCCATTGTCTATGTAGACGATATAATTGTTGCTTTAGTTTACAATTTTAAGGAAATTCCAAGTTTTAAAGATACACTTGATAGAAGAATTTGAGATAAAGGTGTGGGGACCACGAGATATTTTCTTAGCAAGGAAGAAGCAAGAACCAAGCATTACATTCTTTACCAAAGAAGCATGCATTGCATGACTATTTGCAAGAAAGCATGTATTTAATCTCATGAAATAAGCTAAGATAACAAGATGCAAACTTGATGTTACATACAGATCGACCACAAACAAAAGGAGCGGAGATTAAGGGAGATTCAATAGACGAGGTGGTCATCAAAGACGTAAGAGCTTATTTCCAAACTCGGCTAGACATAGCTATCTTGTAATTATTGTGTCGGCCCGACTTAACTCTAGACTAAAGTTTTATAAGAGCGAGTTAGAAAAAGTTAGCCAAGCTACCTTAAAAAAGGCCACACCAAGAGTAAGGGTCTTTTCTTTTTTTTTTTTTTCAGGAAGAACGACCGTCTTCTAATGGAAGTTTATGGAGTGCAATTTGGGGTGATTCGGTCAGTGGCTAGAAGATCAACTGATTATGGTGCTATAGTTTTAGACATCAATGTATGAATTAAAGAAATGCAGATATGGTTGAGCTACAAAGTAAACATCATGGTATTTTGGGACAAAAAAGTTAATATGCAAAATCAAAAGAGTCGAACATTTGTGCACCTTATCTCCTTTATTCTTAAAAATATGTTAAAAATAAAATTTTGTGCATATGTAATATTTTAGTTTTAATTATTTCTCATATCTATATAATCATTCTTTAAAACAATTAAGAGCAAGAGACAATTAAAAATAAATCAAAAAATAATCTAAAAATAATTATTTTATACATTCTTTCTTTTCATATACATTTTTCGTGTTATATTACAGCGTTGTACTGTTATATTCTTACAAGGACTCGAGCTTGACATCTCAAATCACTCTATTCTTACAGTACCCGACACCTGTTCACCTTTTCATTACTAACTGAAGGACAGCCTCAAGGGCCTTAAATTATGTTATTATATATAAATATTTAAATTAAGACATTAATTTGCGATGAATAAACTCATCCATAAAATTGATCACGAATAACAATATCTCCTACACATAATTTAAAATCATCTCGCTCTAAACTTGAACATAAAATGGAATGCTGGAGTAAATGAAAAGTTATAGAAACCCATCAATACTAACAAATTTGCTACATAATTATCGAATAGAGGCAACTGACCATCACGAATAATATATGACAATTAATATAGTTATCCTTTTCTTAAATTAATCAACCTTTTGCATAATATATCACTTTAAATTAATACTTTCATAGAAGAAACTAACAATTATTTTTTATTACAATTTTGAATAGAGTAACAAATGCAGTTTGCCATAGAAAGAAAACAAACACATAAACCACTAGATAAACTGAATGAGCAGCAAAAGCGAGGTGGTTTTGTTATCTATGGGTGGTCACATTTATCCGTAGCCCTAAGGTTTCCATGCTCACAAAGAAACTCCATTGTGCTCAAAATTGGGTTGCGGAGAAAATTAATAAGAGCTCGAATCTCATCTTAAAGAAGAATACACTCATCGCCCAGTTCTTGTTAGCATCAAATGATAAACACAACCCGAGGAAAACAACAATATTGTTCACATGCTTCACTAATAAAACATTCAAGTTATGCATTGATAATCATAATTTGTTCTAGGGAATGCTTTCTGTTCAACAATATAATGCATTTGTGAAGCTCGATGAAAGCCTTGAAAATCGAAGAGGAAAATCTCTTGAGTGTTACACCACATATAAGGTCTGAAAGAAATCAATGTTGAATATTTTCTAAACTAAGCAAGCTAATTACAACGACCCAAGTATTGATTGATATAGGACTTCAACCTCAAAATTCAAGTGTCGGGAAGAAGTCGAAATATAGAGAAAACCTGAGGGAAGGAGCTAAGACACGGATAGAGGGATTAGCTTCCACGGCATTTTGGATCCATTTGGGTCTCTCACTCGTAAGGCTTTCGTTTAAATATAACATTCCCACTTTGTTTTTATCAAGATGCGCCACATTTCCAATCTACACTTATCACTAGTTTCCCATTCTCTCCAAGCAGAGAAACAAGAAGTGCATGGATAACTACCTTTGTAATTGTTTTCTTCTTCGGTTTTTGTAGCCTCTTACAGATTCAAGCGCTGCAACTAGAGAGGATCTCCACGGTAGTGTTTAAAACCCAATTTCATGAGTCGAATCATGTCGCTAATAGGATCGATCTCCGGTGTAATGAAATATGCTTCTGACTCTACTTCATGTCAACCGTTCATGGACACAGCTCGACCTCGGATTCTTCATGCAGCGATGACTCCACACTCCCGAATATACCTTGGCCTATGCTTGATACACCAAAGGCACCCGGTGTAAGCAATGGTAATCCTCTGGGATATTTGTTGGATAGGTAACGAGAAGACATGGATATCATCAAGTGCCATTATCGATAAGTGAGCGCTTTCTTTACCGATGAAGCCGTGACAATTTCAGACCGGGGGGTCTTTTATTGACCTCCCAATAGTATTTTCCATTTCTTAGAGTTGACCATCTCAACAGTGACCAGTTCTTTAGGGAAATAATTTTGGTGTTGAGGTCGACAAGCTGGGTGATAAGCTACATTTGAGCCTCCTATCTCATTCCACAGAGATGAAGAAGATCTAAAGCATTAATACTTGCACTTTCGGGGTGATCTATGATTGAGGGTAAGAATGTCTATGCTAGAAAGATATAAGCTTAAGAATGAGGTAGTAGATGTTTCTGCAGTATTAATTTCAAATAAAAAACCCAAGATAGAGCATTAAAGCAAACTGTAAATTTAAATAAATGGATCTAAGCTAATCTGTGATACATGGACCATTTCAGGCCTTCAAAAAAGGAAGTACAAGAAGGATTGCTCCAAGCATTTCGATACGATGATCTGCATTTGCTGTTCCAAATCAATTACAATGGAATAAAGAGTGCTACATTGAAACTTTAAAGATAACATTAACCAAAAATTTGAACTAGAAAATAAAAGATTAAAAACTGGAAATAAGTCCCTTACATGTCGGGAAGCAGTGCTTTTAAGGTTAGCTTCAAAATTAGTTCGGTTATTGAAAGGAAGTGGAAACTATTACTAGTCTCAAAAAGGGAGAATAAGAGCATACATCTACAAACAAATCAACTCCCTATAATTTTACATCCATGTGGAAGCGAAGAATGTCTTGTTCATCATATAGCATATCTTCAACTAAAACATTTCTCACTTTCACATACTCGAATGAAAGCAACTTGTAGATAGCCTTTGTTGCATGTGTCATAAAAACTCGCCCTTTGGATGTGGTCTAATGAACAAATTAAAATATTTTAGCTAAATTTATAGGCAAAGTAATAGCATAAATTTTAATTAAATAAATATGACCTTCTCCAAAAATACATGGAAGGGATGCGGCATGATCCAAAGAAAGATGAGTAAACTTCATTCTAATGCGTTAAAGAAGTGGAAAGCACATCTAAGAGCAGGGGCAATTTACACTTTGAAAGTAAGTGAATATTAACGGAAAGCGAAGATGAAAGTTCTAAAAGTTTCAAGATTGACAAAAGTTCATTAACAAGACAAGACATACAGAATCTTTGAATGAAATGATCATTAAGAGCATATGGTGCTATACCACGACTAAAACCTTTGCTTTCGAGAGATAAGTATGAGATTAACATAAACCCGTTTCACGAGAAGAAAACAATGCGAGGAAAGGCTGTGAAACCTGGAAAATTCAAATTTTAAAAAGGGTAAAAATAGTAATTTCAAATTAGGAAAATCAGAATTTTCTAGATATCGGATGTGGCTTGAATTCTCGGTTGAAATCGTCTCGCCAATCTAGCTACCCGCGTCGAATTTCATTGGATTCAGGGCGGTCGAATTTCACGTTTTCGAGGCATAAAAATGTGGATGATACTATTAGCATGGTTTGGGGATGCCACACTTGGCACCTCAAGAGAGTGACACATGTACAGATCCATGTAGTGCACTTAAATGTGCACTTAAATGAAAGATGATGCAATAAAGGAAATAAAGAAATAAAAGAAACAAGGAGGGAAAAATATGGACCGCATAAGTGGTATGAGGAAAGGGGAGGAAGTTTCCTCCCTTGACCAGTCGGTCAATGCAAATCCAAGAGGGGAGAAAGAAAGCAAAGAGAAAAGGAAAGAAGGAGGAACAAACAAAAAAAACAGTTCATGGGAAAGAAAAGGAGAAAGGAGAAAAGAGAAATTGAGGATTTCCCGGCTTTTTGATGGTCGAAGTTTGATAGTCCGAAGACTAAAGTTGGTACACGCAGCGCGATCTATGTGTGGACACCAAAAACTTGGAGTTTCGACAAACTCTATAAGGTAGAGAATTTTCCTACTCGGTTTATTTTAAACCCTAAAGGCCTTATAATGGTATGGAGCTGTCTATGGGAGTTCATGAGAGAGGCCATATTATTTAGTTCTGAAACTTGGGACTAAATGGTAGAGGATTTCTATGACGGTTTCACACAGTCAGGCTTGTTGTGAGTTGGGGTTTGAGTAGAAACTGAGTTTCCAAGTTTTGTGTTGTGTTTTCATGATGTGTGGATGTTTGGAACCAAGGCTTGGTTCATGTTTGTGAAGGGACCGTGAGGTACCACATTGGAAAAGGAGTCCAAGATTGTGACCTTGTTTTGTGTTATTGCCCATGAATAATATCTTTGTGTGAAAGTATCATGTTAGTATATGCTATTTGATGTAGTAACATGGATTGCATTGATGTAATTATAATTATCCATGGTATGTAAATGTTTCATGTAGCACTCATATATACATCAACATGAAGGAAAATGCATTGGCATCGTATTCATATGCACGGGGTCACATCGCGTCAAGTCGGGTGTGGGTGCATGGTAAGTGTGAAACCCGAAAGTCCTAGATTTCCTATGGAATGATAAAACGGTAATTTCGGTTGAATATCCGGAATTTTTCTAGATCTCGGATGACGAAACGGACTTCACCGTTAGAATCGTCTCGCGAAATCTAACAACCACGTCAAATTTCGTCGAATTCCAAGGCGGTCGAATTTTCGTTTTCGAACAGCGAGTGATGCGGACCTTGGCACATTTTGAGTGGCTCAAGAGGTGTCACGTGTCATGTTGAGTTCTTCAAACATGAGCTCAAGTGTGGGCCATGGGGTGAACACATGTATGATGCCATTGGAGGAAAATCCCAAAGTAGAGGGATAAGTGGATGGGAAATCCAAGTCTGACCAATGATAGCTGACATGGCATGGGGACAAGTCCTCTTGACCCAGAGAAGCTCTCCCCAAGCGGTTTGGGAGGAAGGAAAAGGGGAGGGGAAAAAGAAAGAGAAGGTTTTTAGAAAGAGAGTGTCTACCTTCTCTCTAGATTTCCCGGCGTTCGGACTGTCGGTTCTCGTCAGAGAAAGAGGAGAAGTTGGTCTACGTTGCAAGAGCTACTCGTGGACACCGGTTGTGTGGAGTTTCGACAACTTCGGGAGGTAGGGATCTTCTCCTACTTGTTTTATTCTTTGGCTAAGGGTCATTTTAATGGATGAGGATTTGCTAAGGCCTGGATGGCCGTGTTTTTCGGTTCAGATTTGGACAGTGAAGAAATCCACAAGTGGTTTGGACCGGTCACGGACTGTTTGTGTGGCTTGTGTGATGTTGCATTATTGCCATGAGTGAATAACATGCTGATTGTGATTTTGTGGGCAGTTCCAAGATGAATTGCCGGATTGTATATTAGCTCATGTGAGCTAATTTTATGTTATTGTTATGAATAAATAACATGTAGTTTAGTAAGTGAATTTTGTTAATATATGATTGATATATTAGCATGTGTTGTAAGTTTTACTTGAATGTTCGAGGTGCCATTGCATGAGCATAGGTGGGAAGTAACCCAAGTAGGAAAATTTCACTGCCGAGCATTGCTCACCACATTGAGGAAAAAACTATTTCGGTATCGAAGACACACACAGGGATGGGGCCTTATCAAGGCCTTAGAGCGAAGAAATAGCCTAGTATGGCCTTATCTTGTATTTTGTAAAATTAAGGCAAGAGACCCAGTTTTGGATAAATTGTAATCAAAACAATTTGCAATTAAATTCTTTTAGGTATAAATATATATTTTGATGAGTATGGATAATGGGCCCTACGTGGCCATTTTACTCTCGTACAGGTCTCATGATGTGAGGCCTTGCAGTTCACGTGGGTTGACGGTGGTTAGCGGGACACTTGGATTTGGGCGTCACGACTTGGTATCGGAGGCATAGGTATCGAAGACACAGGGCTCGATGGAAAGCGGGTTAGATCATGCATCCATTGTGCATTTTGATGAATTAATTGTGATGTGTTTGAATTGTGTGAAGTGTATGTGGTAAATAGCATATAGGAAAATGTCGAACACTAGGATTAGAGAAAGAATAAAGCCTAAGAGTTGAGGGATTATGAGCAAAAGCAGGTCCAAAAATGAAAAATAATAATAATAATAATTTTCTAGACAATCGTTCCAGTTTTTGAACATGAACAGAGTGTGTTTGTGGGGTCTGAAGATTATTCAGTTTACCTGAAAGGGCTAAAATTAATAAAATTTTGAGTTGTAAAAATTGCAATTGTTTAGGCTACTACACACCTTAGAGGAGTGGCGGGAAGAATCTGGAGGATTTGAAAAAAATAGCACTTAGGGTCGCGACCAGTTTGGGAGTCATGACCGGCCAAAGTACTAGTGCGCAAGGCGAGCTGACTATACCTTGACCGGTCACCATCACAGCAGTCACCAGTGCCATACGACTTAGGTAGCGTCTGTATGACTTGTAGGCTGAGTTGGGATAAATAGTCCTTCGTCGTGACATGAATTTCAAGTCGTGACATGGGCTGGGCGGTTGAGGTGTGACTTAGCTTTGAGGATTCTGACTGGTTTAGTCTTGGGGAGGTTCGCGACAAGGGATTTGAGGCTGCGGGCGACCTTGGTGCCAACCTGGGTTGAGGTCACGACGGGGTTGGAAGCCTTAGGGAGCAGCCTTGGGTCGCAACCTGAATTTTGCATCGACACAGTTGGGCTTGAAGTAGACTGGGTAGTTGCGACTAGGAAAAAAAGGGTCATTGTAGGTTGGGGGTGGTTGAAGGTCGCGACTTAGTTTGAAAGTTGGGCTTGGTCGTGACGGTTGGCTTCCACTTGACTTGGTAGATTTGTGACCTGCTTTAGGCGTCATGAAAGGGACATGGCCATTGGTGCGACCGGGTTTAGTCGCGACACGGCACAGTGAAATTAGGGTCCTTGACCCCATTTGGGTCATAACTGGTTTGTTCGGATTGGGCGAAGCAGTGCGACCCCGTTTGAGTCATGACTGGATTCTTTATGAGGTCCCTTTGTTGAATTTGAAGTCGTGACTGAAGCTAGGGCATTGGCTGAATTTGGTGTCACGACCTAAGAGCTTTGGGTCCACCGATAGAGGCGAAGCGCGAAGCGGGGAAAGATTTACTTGTATGACTCTTAACAACGCCGACACAGGAAGCTATGCGTAGTCTATCTTGTAGCGACACAGGTTCCTAGGTATGCGCGTCACACCTAACCAGTTTTAATGACGGTGCACTGTTTGAATCCTTTGTTTGGATCACTTTAATTCATGGACACTTTGTTCACGGGGATTCAAAAAAAAAAAACAATGAGACAATGTTGAGCTCGCTAGGGTATTCCATTTGTGATCAAAAATAATATTTGTTTTATAGCAACCACTTGTACAAAAACACTTGACAAGTAGACATAATTTAAAAATCAACTATTTAAAAAAAAAAACATGATATGAAATCAAAGCCACTAAGGTTTACAAGAATGTACAAGTTCCGATAAGCTTGGCGAAAGACATGTCAAATAAAATTTAACAGTGATAAATTCTGAAAGGTTATGACTCTATAAACATGTAAAACGGAATCAAAACCACTAGAAGTAATAATAAACATTTACCACATGATATGAACCTTTGCGATAACTGGTTTGTGAAAATACTATGAACTAAAGTGTTCAAAATCATGGATGCAAATAGAAATGGAGATAGCATTAGCTTTTCGCGGAAACTGACTTGAGCTAGAAAGGAATGGGTTGAGTTTTAGGGAGGTTCGGAGTTCGTTAATGAGAGCGATAAACAATCGTGTATAAAGATATTTTTTAAAAAAGAAAGCCCAGGAGCTAGCATTGGAACTTCTGGGAGATTAGACATAGAATGGGGGCCAAACTTATTAGGCCCAGGGAACACTTGAGCGGGACCGGGTCTTAAGCACATTGGACTACATAGAAACATATGAGTACGAGCTGTGGTATTAGTATATCATTAATTCAAAGAAAACATTGTACATATAGTCATACTTACATATTATAAACCCAAAATTGAGCTGAAGCAACGAGAGGTCAATTTATGGAGCCTGAAACCTCGTATAGGGGTTTCAGCCACTAAGGTCATTGCATCGAGAGGCTGTGCTATGAGTTGCTTCCTTTAATGTCGAGGCAACAACAACGGTTCTAATAAAATGTTTAGGTCGAAGAGACGGTGAAAAAGAATCTGCGAGGTAAAATTACGGGATCTGAGGAGTCTGTGAAGGCATTGTTTACCAGACCTCAAGTCCTTCATCTTGCTCCCAAGCAAGGCCGAGTCCGCATACATGTTCTTCATTAAAGGTGTGATTTATGGGTAGTAATGAGTCCTTTGGAACTGTGCCCATGCCAGACAAACTCAGTTTTGAAATCTGAAAAGGACGGTGAGTTTTATCTTGCCACACATAAGCTGTTTAATTAAGACTACGCTGTCTTCTTAGTGAGAAAAAATATAAATACTGTGCAAGCCTTGAAGTACAAGGATCATCAGCCACAAAAGGAAATAACCAATAATAGAAAAATAGAATGAATAGAAATTCGACACTGTTTAGTTCCAGTTTGGGTTTGTTCGACACCTCTGAAGTGCCTTGGGATGAAATTACGATGCATTACGATCGGAAAATGCTTGATTGAGGAGGAAGGAATTTGATGTGGGTTTATTGGTATCCTGAAGAAAACATTAGAGTTTAGAATTCAAATTCTTCCTGACTACGAGGGAGCACCGTAAATGTCCCAGAGCGAAAACTGACCATACATATAGAGCAGGATGTAGGACTACCTCTTGTCTTTATGTTGATCTGCATCTTTCTTTGAAATCCGGCCCTTTTCTTCTTGACAATTATCTCATTCCCTTGCGGATAATTTAAGGTATCTTCATATTCCAATCACATCATCATCATCATTAAACTCATTCTCCTTGTCAACACACCAAATTATTTAAGACAAATTGCTCAATTATCTTTACATTAACTCAAGACTAAGAAAGAGTCTTTCAAAATACTATACAAAGCAATCCCACATGCTCTTAAAGGGCCTACTAGTATATAACTAGGTAGACATGCCTGAAATTCAAATTTCCAATTCATCCCTTTCCACTTACTTTATACCCAAAAACAAATTTAAAAGTAATTCTCCACCAAATTTCTGTCTCTACTAACAATACTTGCTTTGAAAAGCGAGCACATCACACTATATGCCTTCATTTAGAGTTACTTTTCCAGATACTACAAATATTTTTGGTCGAGGAAGATAGGTACTTTTGAAATACTATGCAGAGCAGTCTTATGTGATATCCTTGATTAAAATCTCAAGTTTCCTCTTTCCCAGGACTTCCCTTAGCTACCAAACATAAACATAAAACAAATTTCGAAATTTGCTAATATCTTCTCTTTGAGAGAAAGATAAGTCCCTCGAATGCTAAACAAACAGTCCTATCCCTCACTTGATGCAAATATAAGCACATAAATACTTGCAAAATGACGGTAAACTTCAAATATGGATTTTTACATTGTGGTAACCAATTAGAGTACTTCTATTGCTATAGCACTCATCCCACCAAAGCTTGGTCCAGTCAGTCATCAATATTCAGTTTCTCTCCTTTTTCCCGCTTCCTCGGCAACTGAGCCACGGTCGATTATAAATTGAGAGACAAGAAAAAAAGATTTTTAAATCTAATAAAATCAATCATTACGGATGATAAACAAAATACACATGGAGAAGTGAGGACCATCAGCTAGTTTTGCCTCCATGACGGCGGTTCACCAATGTAATCATGGAAAATGGTTTCGATGGTGGTGGCCGCATTGAGAGTGCTCTGTCAATGTTGCATAGTTGGCGAGATTTGGGATTGACATAAGCATGCTAATGCTATCTTCGCTGCAACCACTACGTTCGACTCACCCGCTTCATCCCACGGGAGGTGAGGGCGCTTGTCCATAACGTCATTTAACGACCAATGGTCATGATGGCGGTAATGAGGATGAGGATGAGGAGGATGCTGATGATACTTGATCGGGGAAACCATGCCTAATAGGATCAGTCTCGGTGCAATGAAATATGCTTCTCGACTCATACTTCATCGACCGTTCATGGACACGAAAAATTTGGACCCTCGAATTCTTAAAATGCGGCAATGACTCCACACTCTCAAATATCTTGCTGTTTATGCTTCCCAATACACCAAAGGCACCATTGCCAAGCAATAGTAATCCTACGGAGATATTTTACGTGGATAGTAGCGAGAAGACATGGAGATCATCAAGTGCCATTATCGACCAAGTGACGCTTTCTTTACCGGAAAACCGACCAGTTCACCGACCGGGTCTTTTCAGCCAGCCTCCTAATGGTTTTGCCATTTTCTCGAGAGTTTAAATCTGGGGAGAAGCTATGGGATCTCGACTGAGATGTGATCTTCTTGAGAGAATAGTCTCCCGATGTAAAGTACTCGAACCTTGACAATATCGACCATAAACATGGCGACTCAAGGGCGTGCCCATTGTTTAACACGAAATCATTATACCATTTACTTCTAATGTCGTGGAAATCAACACTGCGAGAAGATGGATTTTAATTATAGTTCACGGGAACATGAAATGAGATAATAAAATTAAAGTAGCATAAAGTCAATTGTTGTAAATGTCGAAACGATGCAGCAGTTAGGATTATAAATGACGATATTTGGCATATGAAATACACACACCATATTCTTCATTTTTTGAGCAAGTTTTATATTTTATTAGATTGGTGTTATGTAACATGTTTGGCTTATAGTCGAACAATAACATAATCTTGTAATTGGAACTCAAAAGATCAATATTAGAAGTATAATTCGATTAAATCTTAATAGACTAATTCTTGCTATATTAATATTATTATTTGCCAAAACGTCCCTATGTTGAGGCAAAACCCGATTAATCTCATAGAAGGTGAAGAACAAATTCAAGGATGAGATCAAGCATTAATTCTTGCACTCGGGTAGAATACATGATTAGGTAAGAATGTCTATGGTAGAAAGATTTAAGTTTAAGAATGAAATTGATGGATGTTTCTGCGGTATTAATTTAGAATAAGAGACTGAGATAGAACATTAGAGCAAGCGCAAATTTAACTAAGCAGTCTAACTATGTGATACATGGACCATTGAGGCCTTCAAAAGGAAGTCTGAAGGATGAAATCAAATATTTCGATATAGTGATGCGTTCATTTGTTCCCAAGTCGATTTTCCATGGAATAAGGTACTCATTTGACTTTAAAGATAACATTGACAAAATTTAGAACCCGGAAAATAAGATTAAAAGACCCGAATCTAAGTCCTTACAACTTGATCGAGAAAGCGAATGCATTTAGATTAGCTTCAAAATCAGTTCGGACAATGAGAGGAAATTAGAGGAAACTATTACTAGTCTCACAAGGGGAGAATGAAACATACATCTAGAAACAAAAAGCAACTCACCTCAATTTTATCCTGGAAGCGAAGAATGTCTTGTTCATCATACAACATATCTTAAAGCGAAACTTTGCTCACTTTCATAATCGGACAAGCAACATAGATAGCCTTTGTTGCAGTGTCATGGCTGCCCTTTGAATGGTCTAATGAACAAATTAAATATTTTAGCTTAATTTATAGGCAGTAATCGCATAAATTTTAATTAAATAAATGGCCGACCTTCTCCATGAAATATGGAAGGGATGCAGCATGATCCAAGTGAAATTTACTGCAGTACAACACATTACGGTGCGCAGTAAAGTAGGCATTTAAAGAAAGAGGCAATTTTATGAGAAAGTGAGTAGATAACCAAAGGAAGCGAAGATGAAAGTTCCAAAATGTTTCAAGATTGACAAAAGTTCATTGACAAGATAGACATGCAAGATACGAAGGAAATGATCGTTAAGAACATATTGTGTCACCAAATGGTACTTGATCTCTTGGCAGGCTTGATTGAAGATGGTCGAGCCTCAGTAGAGATATGATGGTAAGCATCTGACAATTTATGGGTCAATTACAAGAAGCGAGAGACAAAGAAAAGGGATTTTGTCTTGTAAATCAATCATTACGGATGGTAATATTGGAAGTGAGGGTGATCATTGGTTTCGCCTCCATGACCAATAAGGAAAAAGAACCGAGATATTGATAAGAGAAGATAGGATGAAGTTATGGTATTTCTAGTCAAATCTTTATATGCTTTAGCAATAGACAACATGTTTTCTTAGTAGACCATTCAAGACAATTCATTCCATTGTTTCAGAAAAAAAAATTGCAGAAAAATGACCATACCTAGGATTACAATATAAAAACAATAATGATATTCTCCCAAACTTCATTTCTTTTAATTGACGAGATTACTAAGTTATAAAAACAAATAACATTACAATATTGCCGAGGAAAAAAAAAAGAACATATTGTGTCACCAAAAGGACATCAATGGTTGAAGGATCAATCTCTTCCAAAGAATGGCAAGCGACCATGCACGAGTATCTTTGGATGGAATTCCACATTCAAACTATCACCATAGAACATGACCAAAGCGAAACAAACAAATTAAAAACCTAATGTTGAAAAATGGAAGGAAAAAAACTAGTAACCAAATTAAAGCACAATGCATTATGGTATACCAGTATGGTTTTCCCTTTATAGGACATGTAGACACAGGAACGACCCACTTCATTTCCAGCACCTAGAGGTATCCGATCTCTCCAAAAACAGAGCAGATCGAAGATGATCAAGCCTCAGAAGTAGAGACATAGTCGTAGAACACATCACAACCAATTTAACTGGGTCAATTATAAAGTGAGAGACGGAGAAAAGAGATTTTGTCTCTCTGATAAAATCAATGATTCTGGATGATAAAAAAATGCCCATAGATGAGGATGAGTCGGCTAGTTTTGCCTCCATGACAAGCGGTTCACCCAATGTAATCATGGAAAGCGGTTTGATAGTGGTGTACTTATTGAGAGTGTTCTTTGTCTGTTGCATAGTTAGTGAGATTGGGGATTGATAAGCATGCTAATGCTATCTTCCTTTGCAACCACTACTTTTCATTTCTTACACTTCATCCACGGGAGGTGAGGCGCATGTCATAACATCATTCACTTGACCAATGGTCAGCGATCCGTGTGGGATGAGGATAGGGAGGATCTTGATGACAAGTGATGAGATAGGTTCACGGTTACCTTCCCGTATTACCTCCATTGTTACAACCCCGAAGCTATAAACATAGTTTTATTATCCACCTTAAATGCCTTAAGCAAGTTACGCAAATTAAGAAAATTACATCATGCTCTGCTCACCTTTCTTATACTCTTCTAGAAATTATAACATAGAGTATAACTAACGCCTAATTAGAAAATGGTACCAGACGGTATAACCAAAAGTTCCTATGATGAAGTCCAATTAGTGAGTCAGGCTTTTATAAGCCTATTAGTCTTGAGAGTGGAGACATGAAGCTCGCGTGCAGATCTATAGGAACATTGTTCTTTGGTTATGTCTCGATGGTCTTGGAGGTGAGCAGTCATGGTGCATATAAGATGAAGCTTTAGCCACCTTCCACAATGTTTAGCCTCATGATCGATCGAGTTTTATAGCGCCTTTATCGTTGTAGAATGTTTCTCAAGCTCCCCTTTTCCATAAACTCATAAATCAAAAATGAGTTCTCGACCGATGAACTGAAGCCAAAAGCTTGACAATATTCACGATGCCTTATACGTGTTGAGCATGAATCTAGCTTTTGAAAGCAGAATTATCCATATCTCCACCATCTTGATCGATGAGTAGTGAAGCTTTTCCGGCAACAACCCGGCCGTTTAACTCATTATGTAAGCGATTACCATATCCTCCGATTACCCGATACAATGTTTGGAAGGCTGAAATTGTCAGTTCTTGTATGATGTGCTCGCTAACAATTCCCCAGGTCCCCATATTGCAAATAGATCCTTTGACATCGACTAGTGTAGACTTGGTTGTTTTCTTCCTCGATTTTGGACGAAGTAAATTCCAGTAATAAAGCGAATAAGAACAATAGAGTGCTCCCTGATGAGGAGTAGTATAGTCAAGGCTGAGAAAACTTGTGGCCTTCTTGGTGCATGAAGCGGGGATGAGTGACATTATTACCCACGAGACCTTTATTATTTCCTAAATGCACCTCGAATGGGCAGGCTTTGATTTTGGGAGAGGACCTTCAACTGATTGTAGGATGCTCAGGTCAGGGCTTATCGGATCGTCAAAGTGTGTGGGATGGTGCCGAAAATTTGGTTATGGGAGAGATTCACGTCTCGGTACCGTAACTCAACTGACGATGGAATCTCTGTCAAGATATTTGACTAAAGATCAAGACTCAGATGAAACGACTTTCCAGTTTAAGTCGGGAGATGCTATCCCACCAATCGATTCCCGGCTCAAGTTCAGAACTGATAATTTAAACAAGTTCCCTATTTCTTTGGGAATTTGACCGCTTAAGTTGTTTGATCCTAGGTCAAGGGTTTGAAGATCGGCTAATTTTCCCAATTTCAAAGATGCTTCTGAAGATCGTTGTTAGTCGACAGTTCGAGTGATAAGAGGCGTATACCCGATTCTTTTGGGGATCTTCCGGTCGAATGGTTTGAGGAAAGATCAAGTCGTTGTAATTGTTGGCTCTCGAGTTGAGGTGGTATGGCACGAAATATTGTTGTTGGAGATGTTCAAGTGTGTTAGAGTTTGTAGCTTGTCCCCATTCTCATCCTTCGCCATAAAATTCTTGTAGGTCGATATAATTCAGGTTTGGGTATACCAAAACTTTGGTATGTCTCAGATGAGTTGGTTTTGTCTCGATACGGTAGTTGGCCAATGAAGTTGTATATATAATTGCAAATATTCCAAATGAGTGATATTATTCATTTCCAAAGGGAAGGGCCTGCCTTGAGTTTGTTGTGATTAAGGCCCAAAATAGGTTAAGGTGGGCTGAGTTTCTATGGAAGCGGTATTGAACCATTAGAGATTATTCAAATGACAAATCAAGATCATTAAGGAATCTTAACAATCCAATTTCTTGAGAATTGAGCAGATAGTTTGTTCGTATCAAGATACAATGTGGTTAGTTATAAGTTACCTATGGAAGGGATTGGACCAGTGAGATTGTTATTTGACAATTCAAGATCATTAAGAGATCTTAACAATCCAATTTCTTGAGGAATGGAACCAGATAGTTTGTTCGTATCAAGATACAATGTGGTTAAATTCCTCAAGTTACCTATGGAATGAGGGATTGGACCAGTGAGATTGTTAGTTGACAATTGAAGATCATTAAGAGATCTTAATCCGATTTCTTGAGGAAATGGAACCGAGATAGTTTTGTTCGTATAAGATGTGATGTGGTTAAATTCCTCAAGTTACCCTATGGAAGGAGGATTGTACAGTGAGATTGTTGACCCAATTCAAGATCATTAAGAGATCTTAACAATCATTCTTGAGGAATGGAACCAGATAGTTTGTTAAGGAACAATGTGGATTTAAATTCTCCAGGCCTCTAGAAGAGGATTAGACCACTTTGAGAATTTGTTAAATGACGATCTAAAGATCGTTAAGGGTCTTGCAATCCAATTTCTTGGGAATGGAACCGAAAGCTCATTCTCATAAGATGTAAAATAGTTAAGTTTTCAAATTTCCTATAAAGGAAGAATTGACCCTCTAAAATTATTAGAAGCCAAAAGATAAAAAGCTAGAGTGATGATAAAAAACCAGTTATTAGGGTATTACACCGAGTGAAATGAATTAGAACCAAGATCAAGAATTGTGATTAGTTTGGAAATATTACCAATATTAGTTGGAATGGTTCCATGAAGGGAGTTATTAGACAAATTAAAGAGTAAGGAGGTTGGGGAGAGATGAAAATTTGAGATTTTTGGAGTGTACCTTTCCAAACCCTTCTGAAGGTTTAAATCGGAGACACTTCACGACCTATGACAAGCCCTCAGAACCAATGATGCAGAATTGTCCAAACCAAGATGAGAGTAAAACTTGGGTTTGATTATCAAGGCTTACCTTCCATGTTAGAAGAGCGAGTGCTTCTTGATCTTGTTCAACTTTTGAAATAGTAATGGTAGGTGCAGAGGCGGAGGTGAAAATGACATGGAAGGATGATATTGAAGACAAAGGGAAAAGAAGAAATATGAAAAAGCAAGGAGTGGTGATGAGTCGAGAGAGTAAGGAGTAGGATCAAAGATATTGATGGGCCATTATTGAGCTGGTAGAGATGAAGCTATTACAGGGTGTACATGAGGAGAAAATGAAACACTTATTTATAAACTTAAGTGTGATACATTAGCGTTCCATTGTTTGGTGTTTACATCTAACTCCCTCATTCCACTACAATTAATGGAATTGAAAATATGTAATGTCAACTTCATACTTTTTATTTTCTTTTATCAAAATAGGGATGAGTCGAAATGACATGGAAGGATGATGTGAAGACAAAGGGAAGAAGAAATATGAAAAAAGCAAGGGTGGTGATGAGTCGAGAGTAGAGGTGGGATGGGGATATTGATGGGCCATTATTGAGCTGGTAGAGATGAAGCTATTACGAGGGTGTACATAGAGGAGAAAATAGAAACCTTATTTATAAATAAGTGTGATACATTCGGCTTCCCATTTGTTTGGTGTTTACATCTAACTCCCTCATTCCACTACAATTAATGGAATTGAAAATATGTAATGTCAACTTCATACTTTTTTTATTTTCTTTTATCAAAAATAGTCCTATTTTTATAAAATTAAACACACATGATTACATGAAAATAATTTAAAATATTACTTTTATTTTTTAATTAAAATGAATATTGAAGTACATAGTAAATAATTAAAATTCCTTTTCACTCTCTTGCTCATGCTCTTTCAAATAGAACATGTTTAAAATTAAGGATTACAATTCTTTTAAGTGAGGGCTCAATGTTGATCTGAGAAGTCCATTTAACAAACTACTTGTACATATGTTGTATATATATATCTTTTGATCTCAAAGAAATTTGGAAGAAAAGATAAAGTCATGTCATTCTTGGGCATCAGAGCATATGTTTAGTGCATGGGTGGAAATACGTCTAATTGCTATCAAATATTAAATTTAAATTTATTATCAACTCAACAACCCTCTAGTACAAAACCAACCAAAATAACTACCTATGTGACTTAGCATAAAGTTGTGCCTAGCAATGATCAACGTCGATCTTATGTTTTGCTTCTCGAAAATATAAAAGAAAGAAAAAAATTGCTATGTGTTAGGAAAAATATGTTGGTATGATCTTGAGTAAAATTATTGCTACTTGTTTCACTTTCGTTTAACTAGGGCTATAAGAGGGTGTAACAAGGGATGCTGCAATTGTTGTCTTACAAGTTAGAGCATCAAATTGTGTGATAAAACTTTTCATATTCAATAAAATCTGATTTTGAAGTAAATATTCTGCAAATCATTAAGCAATATTCTATGGGACAAATAAGGAAGACTAAAAGATAATATTGAGTAAATCAAATCTCGAAGATTGGATCACGTTTGGTAAGTTTTCTATGGGAGGCAAATATTCTATTATGATATTTATGGAATAAAATCTAGATAATAAAGGGATAATTGCAATAGTTAAGGAACCTAATAAACACATGTTGGAGATCATCTTGCAAATCAAGGAATATTAAAAAGATTATGAAGCACCAAAATTATTGTTCACAAGCTTCACCTAATACAAAACATTCAGGTCATGCATTGATAATCATAATTTATGGGAGATAGCGTAATTTCAACACGGCCAAATGTAATCAAAGGAAAATCTCTTAAGCCTCTTTACGCCATCTTTCGTTTGATGTCTTGTCGGTTCTTAGAATCAATGCCATTACTTGAAAGAATATATTTAGCCTATCTTTGATTCCCAAAATTTTGAGGAAAATTGCAAGAAGAAAAGAAAACATAGTAAAGTAAAGAAAATAAAATTTAAGAAAAAATAAATAAATTAAATCTCATATATTATTTTATTTCTTTTATTTCAAATCAATTTTATTTATTTTAACTTATCAATATAATAGAAACATATTATCTTCAAATATCTTCCAAAAAATTTACCAATGAAATATCGCCACAAAAGCGAGTTAACAAAATGTTAAAGTAATTACTCATGTTTGACTTGCTTTAAATTAGTCTTTTACTCAATTTGATAAGTATTGTCATCTTCTTAATGAAAAACAAAATAATTTGTCAACTTGACCCATTTAAGTCTTTCCTCAATTTTTTTCAAAAAAAGGTGTTTCTAAATTCCAAATCATATTTAAAAACTTGTCACATAATTTACGGCCCATTTATGACTTTTATAGAATGCATGGTTTTCTCGATATCATCAACTTCCAAAATATGAAAAATAACGAAATAAATACTCGTGCTGACCCACATTTTAAAGTCTTTGCTCGACTTGATAGGTATTATCAATTTTGACGCAAAAAAAAAAATCCTCCTAATTAATCTATTTTCAAAAGCAGCAATTCCAAAACATCTTTAAAAACTTTAATTTATGACTTCAATTACATGCACTTCAATTATGATACATATCATGTTCATTAGGGTAGAAAATTCATCATGTATTATCATGAAATCTTGACCAAGTATTCATATTATATTAGTCACCCATGTCAATATCCTATTTGATGTAGGTGAAGACATTTTATTATGGAGCAGAAATTCCAATTTTTGGAAAAAGGGCAAAATAATTTCGATTACAAAATTGTAATTTCGGTTAAAAATCCGAAATTTATTCTCTAGATCTCGGATGACGAAACGGATTGCACCGTTGGAATCGTCTCGTGAAATCTAGCTAGCACGTAAAATTTCGTAGAATTCCGAGACAGTCGGAGTTGACACGTTTTACGAGACATCGCGGTTTGGGTGTCGTAAAACAATTTTTCGGTCGGCCCAGAAGTCATATGCCACATACTCTATGTGCGAGTGGTATGAGTAAATGATGAAAATGGTCGGGAGATGGTGTCGAGATATTAAATGCGGGAAATGAGGACATAATTGTTATTTTGAAAAGATTTAAATGATAATATGCCAAAATAGCCAATAGTGGCCTTCTTCCTTTAAAACAAACGCCAAAACGTGAAGTCTGCGGTCGGGAATTTACGATGGGTTTCGTTTGGGAGATTTTTAAAGAGAGTACTTCTCTCACATATTTTTCGTGAATCCGTGTCGGCGGTCTTCGGAATGAAAATTGCTCTCACAGCGGAGAGGGGCTTCGTGTGGATGCCGGGTTTAGGAGTTTTCTCAAACTCTCCAAGAGGTGAGGGTTTCTCCTACTTGGGTTTTATTCCCTCTTTTAAATACTTTGCAAATGTTTAGAAGTGAATGAGGCCGTGAGAGACCGTTTAATCGATCTTAAAACTTGGGACCCGAATTGTTTGGTTATGGAACCCAAATTTACATTCATTATTTGCTCAGTTTGTTTAGTGTCTAAGGGTGTGATTCATGTCATGGATTGTATTGTGTGGTTTGTATAAGGCGAGTGGCCGTGATGCGGGTTCGAGGTAGACGATGAATTGATGAGTGATGGAACCGTAAACCTAGGGTTTCTTGTTCCTAGGAATAGTGACACGAAATATATTTTTGTGTGAAAGTAATGTTTGATCGAGTGATTCAAGTTGAATTGCTCGTGAACAAATCATTAGTAGTGAAATTTAATTTTGATGTATGAATTGATTAATTACATGACATGATTGTGTGATTGGATATTATGTGGATATGTGCATGTTTACATATTTGCATGTGATTAGACTGTATTGGGATTGGCATACATGCATTCCATATGCACTAGAACACCCTAGGACTATAGGAGTGAGTGCATGAGATGAGTCTAGAGAAAATGGTTCGGAGGGTAGTCTAAAATATTAATTATCGGAGGGTAGTCCAAATTAAAAATATCAATCGTCGGAGCGGCCCAATTGATATTCATCGGTGATCCACAAACAAATAATATATCGATCGTCGGAGCGGCCCCATTGATATATACACATCGGAGGGTTGTCTACAAACTAACAAAACAATAATTCTCATATGAGGCTTACGCGAGTGTGAGAGAGAGTCGGTGATGACTCGGGATCTGAGTTGGTCATGTAGACATTCAAGTAGGATCATGCATTTGTAGATATATGTTTATTTTGGAACATTACGCGCACTTAGGTGGAGAGTAGCCCGCAGGGCGATTCCGCTCTTTTGAGCATTAGCTCACCGTCGAGGATATTGTTTTGCAGGTACGGGAGCGTGCGAGGGCGACTCGTCCCCAGGGGCGGATTAGAAGCGGGGTGTGGCTTTGATGATGTATACATGTATTAGAACTCGTTAATTTTAATATATGTGTTGTATAAGAGTAAAAACATATTAACTCTTGTAACTATTGGATATAGTTGGTACATTGATGAGTATCGGTTTATGGGCCCAAGAGGCCATTTTTATCCATGTATATCATGTGATGGATATATTACCTTTGTTTGGAGCAGGTTTATACGGTATTGTTTTGGTAGAGCTCCGTACAAAGGGGCTACTTGATTTTTCCTGGTGGCGTCGGGTAACCCGACATCACTTGTATTCATGAGTTGATGGGTAGTCAACGGACCCCGTTGGGGTGTCACATTTATAGATGGGCATCCATTCATTAAAATTATAGTATTAAATATCTTACAAATATATAAAGAGATTTGACAATAATGTATTACAAGTGATCAAGTTGAAGTGAGGTAAGATATGATCAAAATATTAAATTGATTGTATACATATCAATTATATGGAAATTTACTAAAAATCTTGACTAAATATTCATAATTAGTGATCCTTGTGAACCGCTAGTTTATGTTGATCAACTAAAGAATCAACAATAGATAGGCTTCAATTTATTAAATTATAGTGTTAAATATCTTATAGGGAAATTTTTCAAATGGTCAGGCATCCTAGATAACCTTCTTTGTTGAAGTAATTTATATAAAAATTGCATTTATTTTAAGGTATTCATTGAAGTGCGAGAGTAACACGCTTTCATATAAATAAGATACAGTTGCATTTCTAATAATAAATGTTAAATAGCTAAATAGATAAATAAAAATTTGTCCCACTTCTAAACAGCTTTTGAATGATATGACTTAATTTACCCTTTTTTTTTGGAAAATCTGATTTGCTTTTAAAAATTGTAATACTAAAAAATCTTATATTTCACAATGTTAAACCTTCAAAGGAATTTCTAAAAATAAAAGAGTAAGTTCATTTTTTGTATTCTTATAAGGTTTGGGGTTTCTAAGAGATAAGACATTGCTAAGTGGTGTGAATTTCCTAATATCGAAATAAACAAAAGTAATTTGTCTATACTTGAGGACTTAGAAGTCATCTTTATAAAAACTTGTCCCATAGTTTTAACGTTTATTCATGACTTTTATAGGTGGTGTCAACTTTTGAACAACAAAAATGACTTAAATAGTGCCCATATAACCCATTTAAAGTCTTTATTGACTTGAAATCATCTTAAAAATAAAAGCTTGCCCCATGTAGCACTTTCATTCATGACTTTGATAGGTGGTGTCAACTTTTGAATAACAAAAATGACTTAAATAATTGCCACTACCAACCCATTTTAAAGTCTTTGTTGACTTGAAATCATCTTAAAAATAAAAGCTTGCCCCATATTAGCACTTTCATTCTACTTTAATAGGTGGTATCAACTTTTGAATAACAAAAATGGCTTAAATAATTGCCCTACCTATGCTTATTTAAGTGCTGTTGACTTGATCATCTTAAAAATAAAAAAGCTTACCCCATATTAGCACTTTCATTCCTTGGCTTGATAGGTAGTGTGAATTTCATGCTCAACTCATTTTAAAGTCTTTGCCCAGACAACTACGAAAAGTCTTAAAGAAGCGACATGTAGTTTCACACACATTCATAACTTTGCTAGGTGGTGTCAACTTCATACTTATTACATTTAAAATCTTTGTCATTAAAGAAACCTTCTTAGGTTTCTTTCAAAGAGTAAGGCCCGTTTAGTTCACGAAAATTTTTTAACTCTATCCAAAATTCAGAATATGAAAATTTTCAATGTATTCTAATCTTTAGTTTTCATTTTCAGAAAATACGTTTTGTACTTGAATTTGGTTGAAAATAAAGAATAAGAAAATTCGTTTGTAAGCCATTTTCTTAAAAAATGAGGTCTGCAAACAATGAAAATGTGTTTAAAATGCGGGGTTACTATTCTGATCCCGTGTTTTAAGTGAGCACGATGAGAGAAAGAAAATCGAAGTGGAAGGCAGAAAAGAGGAAGAAAAGAAGAAAATAGTCACAATCCTGTGTTTTCGTTTTATCCCAATCAACCAAATCCCGTGTTTTCGATTTAATTTGAAAACAAGAAAAACAGCACACAACAGTTTTCTAATTCATATATAAAATGTTGAAAATAATGAATTCATTTTCTTTGTTTTCAAAATTTGTTTTTTGTACGATTCTCATAACTAGCGTGTTTTCTTGTTTTCGAAAAGTTTGATAAAAACGAAGAACCCTCTACCCTCTTAAACAGGGCCTAAGGATCGTTTGGTTCCTATTTTGAAAACTATTCTTAAAAATTATTTTAAAACACAAAACTAAAAATTGTTCTTGTGTGAATTTATTGTTTTCTATGCCTCTTTGTTTTTTCAAAAAAAAATTGAAATCAAATATATTCTCCTTGTTTTCTTTTTTCTTATTGTTTTTTTAGAATAGAAAACAGTTTTAAAAAACATGAATCAAACATGCCCTAAGTGATTGAATCCTTGTTTTGATACCATTTTAAATTATAAATTCTTTTGAAAAGTTGAAACTTGGTTTTATAATGTATGAGTACCATACTACTAGTAACACCCTTCTTCATGTAAACCTGAAACAAGCCTATAGGGCCATAGCAAACAACAAAAATTAATCCCCTTTTAGGCACTCTGATCAATTAGGGAAACGAATATGCAAATGTCAAAAATAAAGGCGGGCAAATAACTACTCAACTAAGGACCTAGCTGATGACTCAATATTTGCACACATAAAATGGCAAGCAGGATCTCTAAGTTATCTTATTTTCAAATTTTTTTATACCAAGCTATTATTGCCCCGAATTAATTGAAAATAGATTTTTAATAATTTATTTGAAGTTACTAAGACAATTCATTTAAAATAAATATATGTAAAATCAAGGTGATTTTTTTAGAGGAATGAGCTAGAATATACCATTGGCACTCTATATCAAAGTAGACTTTTTTTGTAGGCCAGATTTTTTTAATTTCTATTTTATTTTACTTGTAATAGTTTTTATTATTTCAAACATTTAGTAGCTTTTTCCCAAAGAATTGAGTTGTAGAAAACTATTTTGGAAACATCCATCAGACCGACCCCAAATTGGTTTAAGTAACGGTCATAGAATTTGCCAAATTTGACCTAGATAGGAGCGAGGCAACAAGAAACTAAAGATTATGAGGTGAAGCTTCATTAAAGAAACAAACTAATTATGTTGACTAAGAAATATTGATTTGATATAGAACTTTAACCTCAAAATTCAAGAATTTATTAGGAAAGTCGAAATTCGGAAAACTGGGGAAGGGCTAAGACACGGATATAGGGATTGGCTTCACAACATTTGGATCACAGCATTAGCATCAAACAATAGAACACAACCCGGGAAAAAAAAAATTGTGTTCCTGTTCCACTAATAAAACATTCAGGTTATGCATTGATAATCATAATTTATGAGGAGATAACTTTGTTCAACAATATAATGCATTTGTGAAGCTCAGATCACAAGAAGAAAATCTCTTGAGCGTTACCACATATAAGGTACAAGAAAGAAAAAGTTGATGTATGTGATCCAGCATGGAACTGAGGTAGATCAATGTTGAATATTTTCCTAAACTAAGCAAGCTAATTCAACTGACTAAAGTATATTGATTGATATAGAACTTTAACCTCAAAATTGAAGTGTCGGGAAGAGTGAATCTGGGAGAAAACTGAGGAAGGGCTAAGACAGGATAGAGGATTGGCTTCCACTGACATTTGGATCCATTGAGATACTACTCTCACCCTTTCCTTAAGGCCTTTGTTTTCGCTCTCAACATTCCCACTCTGTTTATCAAGATGCCCCACATTTCCATCTACACTTATCACCAGTTTCCCATTCTCTCCAAACTTTGCATCTCCAAGCGAGAGGAAACAAGAAGTGCACTGGATAACATTTTACGCTCTTATTGTTTTCTTCTTCGATTTTGGCCTCTTCGGTTCAACTACTACCTTGGGGATCTCACAGCTGATGTTTAAAACCAGAGCCTAGCCAAATTGAAATGTGCGCTAATAGGATCGATCTCCGATTCAGATGACTGCTTCTCGACTCATACTTCAACGCTGTCAACGTTCATGGACACGAAAAATTTGGACCCTCGGATTCTTCATTTGGCAATGATTCCCACACTCTCAATACTCCTTGACCTATGCTCCAATACACAGGCACCGAGTGTGGCAGTGGTAATCCTACGGGGAGATATTTTACGTGGATAATTGCGAAGACATGGAGATCATCGAGGTGCCATTATCGATAGAGTGAGCATTTCTTTACCGATAAACGGTAGCGGTTCCGCAGAGCTTGAGGTCTTTTCGACCAGCCTCTTCTCGAGGTTGAAATACATCTCAAGCATTGTGATTCTTTGGGGAAATAATTTTGGTGTTATTTGACCGATAATGGGTGATAAGGTCACATTTAAGCGAGAGAAAGATATGTAGTGGACACAGCATGTTGAGGAAAGCGATAATACCATTCATTAGAGTAACTTCCAGGTTCATTGATGATGGTTTTGCGACATTCCTTCCCGACATTCCCGAGGTATAACATGCATTTTCTTATCGAGCACCATATTTCAAATGATTGTCTTGACAATCCGCTCTGAAGACCACTTTCGGACTCACCATCATGCTGATGGACCTACATTGTGAAATTCTCAATGCACTTCAAGCGGTATGTGTTGATGTATGTCTGAGTAAGCACCACCTTTTTGCAAGGGAAGCATAATATGGGGATATGTGGGCTCGGGATGGTTAGACCAATACTCATTAGGCACGCCTAAAGCAAATGCGGGGATTAGAACACAGCCCCCTTGAGAAATGGTTGAGTGGATGACATACGTAGGCGCTTTTCTCTCACATTCAAAATTTTGATGGAGTGCACTTAGCATAAGAGTAGATTCAATTACGCAAATATCGGGAGAGCTGCGGGATCTCGTGACACAAGATGACAATCTTCTTCGAATAGTCTCAGGTGTAAATTTACTCGAACACCAGCAATGCTCGACCATAAAGTGAAGCTCCAAGGAGCGTGCCAATTTGTGTAACACCAAAATCATATTCCATTTACTTCTAATGTCTAGTAAATCAATAACCTCACTTGAGAAGATGAATTTACTTATAGATTCTGGGGAACATTAAATAGAGATAATAAAATTAAAGCAAGCACATCTAAAGTCAATTGTTGTAAATGTCCAAGCAGTGCGCAGCGGTCGAGATTATATGCAATAGATATTTTGGCATATGAAATACACACATCATATTGCTTCCTTTTTTTGAACAAGTTTTATATTTTATTAGATTGGTTATGTAACAAGTTTGAAACTAAATTCAAAGAACTGATAATATCATCTTTGTGGTGGAGCCTGAAAAAATCAATATTAGAGAAGTATAGTCAATTTAATCTTAGTAGACTAATTCTTGCTATATTATTATTATTTACTTAAAATAACTACGTTGAAGGAATAAACCAGTCAAATCTCTTAGAAGAACGAAGACAAAGTCCACAGATGAAGATCTAAAACAATAATAATTGCACTCGGGTAGAATCTATGATTCAGGTAAGAATGTCTATGGTAGAAAGATTGAAGATTAAGAATGAGGTAGTAGATGTTTCTGCAGTAGTAATTTCGAATAAGAGACCCAAGATAGAACATTAGAGCAAGCTGAGGAACTCAAATAAGCAGATCTAAGCTAATCTACGATACATGGACCATTTCGGGCCTTGAAAGAAACTTGTAGATAGCCTTTGTTGCATGTGTCATAAGAAATAACCCTTTGAATGCGGTCTAATGAACAAATTCAAATATTTTGAGCTTAATTTCTAGGCAAAGTAATCACATAAATTTTAATTAAATAAATGGCCAACCTTCTCAGGAAATAAAGGGATGCGAGTATGATCCAAGTGAGGCTGCCTGAGAAATGCAACACATTACAATGCGATGAAATTAGAGAGCACATCCTAAAGAACATGGGCAATTTTACATGAGAAAGAAGTAAACTAGATAACCAAAAGGAAAACTGAAGATGAAAGTTCTAAAAAGTTTCATGATTGACAAAAGTTCATTAAAGAAACTGGAGACATGAAGATATTGAATGAAATGATCGTTAAAGAGCATATGTTGCTACATAAGCGAGACACTCTGAGAAGTAGGCTTTTAGTTGGGATCACATTGTAAAGTAAGATCAAGTGTAACCATATGATATAGATGCAAAAAATGGGCATAACAGGTGTGGCTATAGGGCATAACTATAGGTTATAGTTACAATTTTAGTTTTGGCACTACTAAAGGTGGCTATGGTTGGGGTCATTTCGGCCTGCAGGCGGAAAGATATGACTACGGAGGGGGCCATTTCTTGGCCGCAACTATTAGAGATGGTTATGGATGAGGCTATTTCTTGGCCGCAACTATAAGGGTGACTATGATTGAAGCCACTTCATGGCACAACTATAAGGGTGATATAGATGGGGTAATTTGTTGGCCATTACTATAAGGGAAGTTATAGATGAGGATTTTTATTGTATATTATTATAAGGTGATATATAGATAGAGATTTGATTTTTGGCCACTACAATAAGAGGGTAATTATAGATGGGGTTTTTGTTATTTTGCTACTACAAAAGTGATATATAGATGGGGTGCTTTGTTGGGTTGCTACTATAAGGAGTAGATATATATGGGTTTGTTCTTTTAAATGCAATTTGTTACCATAAATGAAAGGTGGAATCTTTTTAGATCTACTCGAAATCTTAGATCATAAGGAGTTATAATCTCTCCTTCAAAATTTCGAGTAAAAGATATATTGCTATTCATCAACAATAGGTAACCAACGAAAACCAAATTAACAAAAAGATTAGGAGAAGTTCCATGGATTAAAAAAACAAAGCGAAATCTCATATTTCAATCAAAAAATTACATTGCAAAAACCGAGTCCAAGAACAAATAGCGAGGAAAGTACAAATTCGTAAATATTTAAAGTAAATTGAACCATAAATGTTTTTCTTCAATTTTCCTTTCAGTCAACATGAATCAAAAATACAATATTAGCAAAAAATAGCGCATATTCCTTTATTTTTTGTTAGGTGAACTCCAATTCAAACCACTCTCTTTAGATCCCAGTACTGACCCGGATGATCTAGCGAGAATGAGGAAATAGTGCGAGTGCACAATATCAGTAATGCATATGGAAATGTTGTTCTATGGTTGAAAAATATCAAAGAGGGAGAAAAATTAAAATTGAAAAAATGAAGATACCTATTCCAGGGTTGAATTCACAATTATGATTTTCTAGTTGCCACAATTTAGTATTCACTGCCTTCCTTTCACTATTATATGCTTGGGTTCTTTAGATCTTAGCAAGAAAAGAGCAAGAAATATGTTGAAATATACTCAAAACTAGACTCTTCTGTCAACCTATTTTCAGCATTTTTATTCTCTCCCTATTGTTCTCTCCGATATTCAACGAAGCCATATGCGGGGCGATTCGAGGAAAAGACATATCTAATAGTAGATTTGGCAATCATCCATGCGGTTAAACTAGAATACATACATTGAAGCAATCATCCCTTGACTTTGCCTTTTAGAAGATATGGCTTTATTAGAACCTACCATGGTAAGAGATAGTTTCACTAAGAAAAATCTTGAGGTATATCTGATAAAAGATTCGAAAAGAGTTTCGGTGTGAACCATGATGCATAAGTCCTCAAATCGGTGTTGGTGATTTGGAAAGAACGATTTGAAGATATATAAGCGATTGATTGAGAATAGAGCGATTCTTTGTCAGGACGAATGGTATATCTTCGGTCGATCAAATGGAAGAAATTGGAGGCGAGTGCGACTAAAGTTCAGAAGCCAAATGTGAGTGGAAAGAGTGCTGATCCAATTTCGATCCATCTTTGGACAACAATGCCTCTGACTCCCAGCTCGACCTTAATAGCAGTGCATTTCCGGGAGTTATATTTGGGGTATAATTATATTTGCACCAAACCCTTGGCTTTTCATGCGGATAAATTGAATGGTCAAATAAGGCAAACCAGTATCCACCTTGTGACTTAAATTTGTTATTTCATTTTCAAACAATAAAACTAAGCAATAAGCGTATGGTGTTTGTCTCTTGTGTACATTATACTTGAATAAGAAAAATAACATGAGCCCCATTGAATCTTCTTTCTTACAACATTGTTCCTAAATTTACTTGGCAATCATCTGTATATGTATCTGCTTTCGCATGCTTCACCACCATTTAGACCCTTCATGTAGGACATCTATTAGGCAGGTGCTTATCAAACCATAACCATTTATGTGGGACCTTAGAGAAACAAAGTTTATGCTTATAAAAGGATTAATTTCGACTTGGATAGCTTCTTACTTGGCCAAACTTACTGCTGCATATGTCTCTTAAAAACTCTGTTCACAGTTATTTTAATTTATCACACAATTGTAAAGTGATAATTTTGTATGTAGTTGTACAAGCACAATTAATTAAATGTAAATTTGTTCAAGGGCTCTGCATGTCTTTTTATTGATATGTTCTTCTAGGGATCGACCAGACCATAATGAAACGTATTTAGCTCCAATTCTATTGTATTTAGCACTTTTGGAATAAAGAATTGCCTTAGAATAATATAAGACCAACAATTTCCCAACCAAAATTCTTATTTAAGCATTGATAACAACATTCGGTCAAACAAGCTTGTTCCAAAACATGATTATTACCTAATTATACAAATAAGTCTTTGTCAATTTCTTTTGACAATTAAGGTTTAACGGCAACTATGACCATATAGAGGAAAGCAGCATTGCGAGTAGCTAGAACAACTACTCTTTCTCTACAGGAAATTAATGGAAAGCGGTATAATGGAAGAGAAAGGCAATTGATGGGAATGGAATTTAAATTTAGGATGTTTAGGTTTCTCTAAGCGCAAAGACCCTAACCAAAATATTCTTTTAAACCAAATGTAGTTAGGCATACTAAAGAAGAAATTCAGCCACACACAGGTTGTAATCAATTCGGAAACTTAGAAACTCCTTACAAGGGCAAATATTAGTTGGCAAATATTTATAATGACTAGCCATGAATATTGTGGTCCCAGACTGTTTCAATGTCTTGAAAGCTGCTGTGCTTATATCAATTGTATGCCTTGGAAGCAATGGCTCGGATTGCTGGCCGAAATCAAATAGCAGGAAGCAATGGCTTGTCTTCTATAGACTTGATCACATGACCTTCACAAGAAGCAAAACCATTCAAGGGAATGGAAGAGATTGGTGGGAACTTCCATGCAAACCCCACAAGGTATTTTACCTTGTTCTATACGCTCTTTTTATCTTATGTATTCCTTGGAAAATGATGGCCACTAAAAATGCTACTAAATGATTACAAATATTCATAAATAATAAGCATATCCAATGATCATTCTCGAATTGGAACAATTACAAGTTCACACTCCTTTATTCGGGTTCCTATGTTGTCATCTCTCTCGAACATTCTATCAAACACTTCAAGGACACAGGTTTATGCATTTAATTAACCATTTTCCGTATGGTTTGGATTAATACTAATAGATTTTAATTCACTAAATCAATCAAAAGCTGAAGTTTAGATCCCAAGGAAAAATGACCTCAAGATACTAAGGATCATACGTTTCTCAGTTACTCCTGACCCTTGGCGGTCGGCAATTCCTTTGTCTGAAAGAAAAAAAGTATAATATTTTCATTACTTTGGAGCAATCTCAAACAAAAACTCAATAAAACCTGTTAATCTAGAGAATATGAATTCATACAAATTAGTAGCAAAAACTAAGGAAAATAGAATATGGGCGAACATCAAATGAAATCGAAATTATCATGTCTTTCTAGATATTTGAACAATCCATTAAGCGAGAGTCATACTATTGCTATCACTCTCACCTTGGTTGGCCCCTACATGGCTTTCCAATGTCTAAGAGCTTACTACAGTAAACTGCATGCAACTACAATTCTATACGCAGTATATATGGAGTCAGCATTGGTTGCGACTCAAATAAATATGAAACTAAAGATATGTTTTGGTTGCAAATTATTTTAGCTGACTAAAATAATGTCCTTATAAGACACTTTTCTTGTAGTGAGAGACGATCTTGCTCTAGGAGATAAGTAAGTGATTAACATAGCCCCATTCATGAGGAAAGAGAAAACAATGTTGAGAAAGCAATGAACTGACATAATCAAGAAGGTGAATATTGGGGCTTCTCCAAAGGAATTTTAGGCGATAGAATTGATTATTGTAGCCTCTCGGGCTCTCAGAAATGCGAAATTACATTAACTTGCATCCTCTAGAAGGCGAGGAAAGGAACTTCTAATAATTAGATAAGAGATCTTTCTATAGAGTGATCCTTCAATCTAGCTACAGAGAATACTCATGCTCAATGCTTACAATGGTAGATAACTAACTAGTGATGTGTTTTCGACCGTTTCAAGGGCATTCATCAGCCATGCAGTTTGAATTCAAATGGAGAAAATCTACTCAAAGTACAAAAGATCTCAAGGCCATACTAGAAAACAGTGATAGATTTCAAGTATAGGAAGCTATTTCATATAAGGAGAGGAATTTCCAAGAGTTTATTCCTTGAGAAAAAAGAAATATTGGAAAATTTAATGAAGAAACCATTAAGAAGCAAGAGCTATTCGAGAAGATGGCATAAAATTTGGGTGGTAGATGTAGTCTCATTCCTTTGAAGATATACTCTGCGGTGCCTAATAACAAGATATTGATAAGAAGATACGGATGAAGTTACGCGAGAATTTGTTTCTGTCAAATCTTTATATGCTTTAGCAATAGTTGTTTTTGGTCATTTTCTGTTGAGACCATTCAGAACAATTCATTCCATTGTTTAAAAAAAAAATTGTAGAAAAATGACCATACCTAGGATTACAATATCAAAAACAATAATGATATTCTCTAAACTTCATTTCTCAATTCAGCAGATTACTAAGTTTTATAAACAAATAACATTATAATATTCAACAAGGAAAAGAACACCAATGTGTCGCAAAAGGACATCAATGGTTGAAGGATCAATCTTATCAAAAGTATGGCAAGCGGCCATACACAGAGTATCTTGGATGAATTCCTGATCAAACTATCACCATAGAACATGACCAAAATAGAAACAAACAAATTAAAAACCCGATGTTGAAAAATGGAAGTAAAAAAACTAGCAACCAAAATAAAAGCACAATGCATTATGGTATACCAGTATGGTTTTCCCTTTATAGGACATGTAGACACGGGAGCATTGCTACATTTTCGGCAACTACGGCTATCGAATCTCAAAAAATAGAAGCGGTCGAAGATGATCAAGCAGTAGAGACATAGTCATAGGCTTCTAACCAATTTATGGATCAATTATAAAATTGAGAGACGGAGAAAAAGAGATTTTCGTCTTAATAAAATCAATGATTACGGGTGATAAAAAAATACACATGGAAATGGGACCGTCGACTAGTTTAGCCTCTATGACCAGCGATTCATGATGTAATCATGGAAAGCGTTTTGATAGTGGTGGCCCTTGCATTGAGGTGCTACGTCAATACATTGCATAGTTGGCCGAGATTGAGGATGACACATAAGCATGCTAATGCTATCTTCCCACTACAACCACTGCTTCTAAGCTCACCCCTTCATCCGTAGGAGGTGAGGGCGCTTGTCCATAGCTTATCATTCAAACGACCCGATGGTCGGTAGTAAGGCGAAGGTGATGAGGTTGAGGATAAGGGAGGAGGATGCTGATGATAACAGTGATGAGATGAGTTCTGCAGGATGCCTTCCCATAATTACCTCATTGTTCAACCCGAAGCTGAAACATCCGTTTATTATCCACCTTCATTGTGTAAGCTTAAGTTACGCAAATTAAGAAGATTACATCATGCTCACCTTTCTGCGAAAGGAAATTATAATAGTATAACTAACACTAATTAAAATGGTACAGGCTTGGTATAACCAAGAAGTTCACATGAAAGCGAAGTTCAATTAGATGAGTCGGCTTTATAAGCCTAGTCGTGCGAGTCGGGAGACATGGGCTTCATATTACGAATCTAGCGAACATTGTTGCGTGGTTATGTCTCGATGGTGCGGAGGTGAGCATTGGTGCATATAAGATAAAGCTTTAGCCACCCCTTCCACAATGTTTAGCCTCACAATCCAATCAAGTTTTTCTGCTGCTTCTTTATCGTTGCTTAGAATGTTTCTCAAGCTCCCCTTTTCCATAAACTCATAAATCAAAAATGAGTTCTCAGCAAATGAACTGAAGCCATAAAGCTTGACAATATTGCGTACCTTATCTACATTAGAGCATGAATCTAAACTTTGAAAGCCTTCAAATCGACCATATCTCCACCATCTTGATACGATGAATAGTGAAGCTTTTCACATTAACACCAAAAATCATATTCCATTTACTTCTAATGTCGATGGAATCAATAACTGCAGAAAGATGGATTTAATTATAGTTCTGAGGAACATTAAATGAGATAATAAAACTAACAACACATCTAAAGTCAATTGTTGTAAATGTCCAAAAGTGCATAGCAGATCGAGTTATATACAGCAATATTTTGGCATATGAAGTACACACACCATATTGCTTCCCTTTTTTCGAACAAGTTTATATTTTCTTAGATTGGTTATTAACAAGTTTGAAACTAAATTGAGGACAATAATATAATCTTTGTGGTGGAGCACAGCAAAAACCAATATTAGAGTATAGTCAATTTAATCTAAATAGACTAGTGGTATTATTTGCGAAAACCTTCTTACGTTGAAGACAAAACTGATTAATCTCACTTAGAAGGTGAAGAACAAAGTACACAGATGAAGATCTAAAACAGTAATACTTGCACTCGGGTAGAATATATGATTTAGATAAGAATGTCTATGGTAGAAAGATTTAAACTTAAGAATGAGGTAGTAGATGTTTCTGCAGTATTAATTTCAAATAAGAGACCCAAGATAGAACATTAGAGCAAACTGCAAATTTAAATAAAAGCAGTCTAAGCTGTCTATTGATATGGACCATTCGGGCCTTCAAAAGAGTAAAGAGAAGGATGAGAAATTAAAACAGCTCGATATAGTGATACTGTTCGTTGTTCCAAATCCAATTTTCCATGGAATAAGTACTCATTGAAACATTAAAGATAACATTTGACCGAAATTTAGAACCGAGGAAAATAAAAGATTAAAAGGCCCAAATCAAGTCCTTACAACCAATCAAGGAAAGCAGTGCATTTAGATTAGCTTCAAAATTAGTTCGGACAATCAGAGGAAATTAGAAGCTGTTACTACTCTCGAAAGGAATGAAACATACATCTACAAACAAAAATCAACTCACCTGATTTTATCCATGTGGAAGCGAAGAATGTCTTGTTCACTCATATAGCATATCTTCAATACAAAACTTTGCTCACTTTCACATAATCAGACAAAAGCAACTTGTAGATAGCCTTTGTTGCATGTGTCATAAAAACTCACCCTTTGAATGTAGTCTAATGAACAAATTCAAATATTTTAGCTAAATTTATAGGCAAAGTAATAGCATAAATTTTAATTAAATAAATGGCCAACCTTCTCCGAAGGGGAAATATGGAAGGATGCGCATAGTCAAGTGAAGGCTGAGGAAATGCAACACATTACAATGAAGTAAAGTGGAGAGCACATCTAAAACGAGGCGATTTACATGAGAAAGTAGAGTAGATAACCAAAAAGAAAAGCTGAAGATGAAAGGGTTCTAAAATGTTTCAAGATTGACAAAGTTCATTGACAAGACAAGACATGCAGAATCAGATGAAATGATCATTAAGAGCATATGTTGCTACATACCACATTAAAACCTTGCTCGGAGATAAGTATGGAATTAACATAAACCCATTCAGAGAAAACATTGTTGAGAAGCGATAGGAACTTCAACATAATCAAAGAAGGCGGCGATTTGGGCTTCTCCATAGGAATTTTCAGTGATAGATTTGATTATTGTAGCCTCTCGGGCTCAAATGCAGTACATGTTCGAGTGCGTGTATGGGCACTTTTGCTCTGAGAGATCTGAGGGCTTCTCAAATTTCAGCTAATAGATTTGATTATTGTAGCCTCTCGGGCTCGAAAGTACGAAAGTACATGTTCAAGTGTGTGTATGGACACTTTATACAGAGATACCCAGGGGTAGGTCCATTAACCTGCATCCCCCTAGGAACCTCTAATGTCGTGGTGGTCTTTCTATAGAGTGATCACTCGATCCATTCTGAGAGAATACTCTCATTACAATGCTTATAATGGTAGATAACTAACTAGTGATGTGCTTTGACCATTTTAGAGCATGCATCAACCATGCGGTCGAGGATTCAAATGGAAAAGTTGGCTGAGAAAATCTGCTGAGGCGGATGGAAATCGATAGATTTCCAAGTATAGGAAATTTATTTCATATGAAGAGAGGAATTTCCAAGAGTTTATTCCTTGAGAAAAAAGAAAAATTGGAAAATTTAATGAAGAAACCATTGAGAAGCAAGAGCTATTCAGAAGATGGCATAAAATTTGGGTGTTATATGTAGTCTCATTCCTATAAGATATATCTGCAGTGCTCCTAATAGTACAAGATACTGATAAGAGAAGATACAGATGAATCTTTATATGCTTTAGCAATAGTTGTTTGATCATTTTTCTCAGTAAGACCATTGAGGAAGGATTCATTCCATTGTTTCAGAAACAAAAAATTGCAGAAAAATGACCATACCCATGATTACAATATCAAAAACAATAATGATATTCTCTAACTTCATTTCTCATTCAATGATTACTAAGTTATAAAAACAAATAGCATTACAATATTGTGAGGAAAAAGAACATCTTGTGTCACCAAAAGAACATCAATAGGTTGAGGATCAATCTCGTCAAAGTATGTAGCTTAGCCATGCTGATATCTTGGATGATTCTAGTCAAACTATCGCATAGAGCATAAACAAAACGAAACAAACAAATTAAAAACCAAATGTTTGAAAATGGAAGTAAAAGCAGCAGCAAAATAAGCACAATGCATTTATGGTATGCCAATATGGTTTTAGAAAAAACCCCCTTATAGGACATGTAGACAAAGGA
>JAEQBH010009775.1:0-43014 GCA_016808115.1 Tetrastigma voinierianum
TGGTTATTTAGTTTCTAATCTTGAAAACTGAAGTTTAAATAGTGATAATCTTAATTAGTTTAGTGCTTGATATAAATTTCTTTCACCCAGTCCTATGGGAATGATGTCCAGACTTAAAGTCACTATTACTTGTTGACCAATGGGTTTCTGATAGAAGTGCAAGTTAGAGTTTAGTGGTTAGTAGAGAGAAAAAAGTATCAACTTGGAGTGCACGGCCTTGAGTTTTTGGAGCTATTGCAAGGGACTTAACTAGTATTTGGCAAGGTATCCAACAACTAAATCCTGTGTGATTACTACCCAAAAAATGTTGTTTTATACCTTTAACACTTTATGTTTTGAGCACTTTTTGTGTAGTAATTGACTTAATTAACCTAGTTGGCATGTTAAGGACCTAGCAATGCTACTAATCAAATTTTGTGGCAAGTTTGGTTGTTTTTAAGGACTTTATATCTTGAGAGACGAGTTGAGTTAAGGCATGAAGAATCGGGTTGCGAGTTCAGGCACTCGAGCCCGGAGGAAAAGCTGATGCCGGTGATGCGAGTAGAAAACCTTGCTAAATTCGCAGCGAAATTTCACAAGGGTTGCGAAACCTGTGAAATTTTGCAAGGTTGTGAATTTTTTGTAGCCCTCGTAAAATTTCACAGATCCTGTGGGCTTTCCTCTGATCTTTGACTTTTTATTTTGTGTTTCCCGCACCTCCTATGAAATAGTGTTTTTATTTTAACTTTTGGTAATTTGTATTGGGTTTTGGTGGTATGAAATACTGAAAAGAAGACTTGTATTCGAATTTGATTCCTGATAAGCTTACGGAGTTTCCATTTTCTCTCATTTTCTCTCTTCCACTTTCTTGCAGGCTAAACAACTTGCTCCCGAGAGGAAGGAAGCGACTAAATATGTCTCCTTAGAGTAAAAACTAGGTGAAGGTTACGGATGAAAAGGTGGGGGTTTTTCCATGTTTTAAAGGGAGTGCCGCCGTATGGTTTCTTTCAAACATTGGTTTTAATCCCTTCGGATACTTGAATATCACATATTTGATAAGCTTTTAGGATTCGTGGATGTATTGCTAGATCTATTGACATTAGATTGAATTATCATTTATAGGTTATTGGAAGCGTTCAATTGATGTTTTATTTCCTTCGACCACTAGGTTACGATCCCTTCGATTTACCTTGAATGGTTGGTAACATGGCGGTAGCTCTTCACGACTCGTTGGATTCTTAACGCTGAATCCCGATGATATTGATGATTATCATTTATGGACCATTGGAAGGTGAGTCGAGAGATGTTCTTCAACATTGAGACCATTAATGGGGAAGCAAATACCATTTTTCTGCAAAGATATTTATTTAGGGTCGATTATTATGGCTAAATCTGAAGCGATTTGGGAGATAACTATATGTTATCCTCCCGATGTGAGAAAAGACCAGAAAACCCCCCTCATTTGCCCTAAGAAACTAAAACCTAGTGACACGACACTCTAAGGGATTTGTTTTCATGTTTGAAAATATAAATTTTTACTTTTAATTTTGTACTAAAATCCATAAGCATCAGGAACCAAAGTATCCAAAATGAAATCACCAATTTGAGCCTCCTTATCCGATCATTTCAGAAAATACATTTACGTGGAATGAATCTCAGAACATATACTATATTGCATGATGCCTAAGATGATAAATAAAGTTGTAAAATTTGTTGATTAATACCTACTTGGGACGCGAATCGATAGGCGATTCTTGGAGTGGTGCCTTAGTGTAATGATATCTTTGTTGGATCTTGCGATCCTCATCTGGTGGTGATTTTCTCCTATAAATTTTTTTTATGTTTTACTTTTAGTTTGCTTAGTATCCATTTTTATATTTTTATTTCTTTAATTCAACCTTAACCCTCTTTGTAGAATTGTTTCTCATTTGCATTTGGTGTTTGTCTTGTATTATGGTAGGAGTATATATTTAGTGGTTGAAATTACGAAGAGCATATTATTAAAAGTTAACATTCCACTTTGGGAATCAAATCTTGAGTGAGCTTGAATTTAGACCGCAATGGAACCCCTGCACGGAAGCATGAAATATGAGGAGACATGATTGGGTTGGATGGACTTAGTCTTTCCTAAGACTACATAGAAATTGGTGCATTTAAGGGGCGAAGCTCTGCGGAGTAAAAATCTGGAGAAACAACATTTTGGCAGCCTATGAGAATTTTGCGGGAGTTCATAAAAAATTTTCAGTAACCTGTGAAATTTTCGCAACCATAGAAATTTTCCCTGACCTAGTTTTGCCATGGCTTTTCATCGAACTCAGGTTGGGTAATCTTGATATCGTTGGAAATATTAGAGAGTGTAGAATCTAAATATATCCAAAAAGAACACTTTAAAAATTATTATAAATACATAATTTTCAAAATGATCCAACTGGTCACTTTTAACCTCTCTTCTCATCTTCCTTCGACTACCAAGAGTCATAACTTGATCATTTGAATCCCAAATGGAGTAAATAAGGTCTCTTTGGAAAGCCTGAGAAGTCTCCTATCCATACATATACATATTGTAGCCCCTTTGCTTCAAATACAGTAACAACCCGCTGGAGTTGATGAACCTCGCCTCTTGCCAGTTGAAGGCTATTTCCTCCATAGATGCTTGATAGTTGCTATTTTATCTTTTTGTTTCCATGCTTGTGGCATGATCATATTTGTGTTTTCATATTTTGGGTATTTTATGGCCTTGATTGGTTTATCTTTATAGTTTTAAATGCTAATCAAATACCTATTTTGCTTATTTTTAACACTTTTCATCTCTCTTTTGTTTCTTTGTTTCATGTGGGTCTCTCTCAAACCATAGGCTACATTTTCACTAAGGAGTATCACTTCCTCCATAAATTTCCATTCCATAACCACGGTGAGGACAATGTCAAATTTGGTAGGGGTGATGAGTTAAGGAAGGAAGTGCTTATTCTTTCGATTAAATTTCTCTTGATTCAATAGCTTTGAATAGTTTGATACATGTTCTTTGAGTTTTCCCCTGAAATATTTTTTTGATTTCGACTACGTGGGGGAGAAATTGAAACTGTGTCTCAATACTCTTGATTTTAGGGTGGTGTTATGCTTATAAGAGTTGATGAATTGTTGAAATTCCTCTTGTCTTCAACCTTACTTCTTTCACTTTGAACTAACCACACTGTAGCACCCCTTTCCGGTCCGACCTGATTGTCGGATCTGAACCGGATCTGGGATGCTCGTTTAGTTCTTTTTATTTAAATTTCTTTTTCAAAAATGTCTGGCGGCCCAGGAATCCACGGCGAGCGAATAGTGGATCCCGAACCCGAGCCACATTTCACTCGGCCAGTTTTCATTTATCTTATCAAAACATTTTATTTATGTCATTTGATTTTAGAGTCTTCATTTACGCGGAAGCATTTCAAATGGTAGTCCTATAAACATTTACTTTTATACAATTCGTTTACAAAATGACGTATCATGCCTTTACAAAATGATATACAAAACATTAGTTCAGAGTTCAACTCTTTTGTTCACAAAATGTCACATGTTAAAAAAGAAATGATATGCATGTGACGGGGGTATATCTTATATCGCATGACTTTCTCTATATTATGTGCTGTGATCTTGTCTTAACTGTTTGCACCGACACGCACATAGATAAAAACTACCGCACGGCTAAGCATTTTCATACTTAGTGGTTCCTATCTGATTCCTATTCAAATTTCGAGTTTAGCTTGACATGCATTATCATAAAACCATGCCTTTATATCAAACTATACTCCGCGCTTATTCATTTTAAGTATGCTTTCACTTTACAAATCATTGATTATACGAATATGCATTTTCCGCATGCAAAAATCATTCAACAATTCAATTCATGATTGAACATACACTCTTAAGATGTGTTTAGTTTACAAATCATTTACCTCATCAAGTTTGTTTATTTCACTTTGTGCATCTGATTTACATTCATGGCCAGTTAAGATTCGATGAATCGATCCTTTATCGTTCGGTAATGTGCTACATTCCTGTTCAGTCTCTGTAAATGCGGGATCACCCAGGTGGTGCACCGACTTGTGTGGTCGCTATAAATTCCATACGCCATCGAGAGCCCAGGATGCCGATTGTGCATCAGCGAAGTGGGACATTTCTTGATGCCATAAAGTCATGACGGATCATCTTGGTGGTGCATCCCCCAGTGGGACATTAGAAAATTTGGGCTACCTTCGCAGCCAGGACTTAGTTGGTACGAATCACGCCATGTTGGCCATTTGGTATATCGATTCAATTCAAGTCATCAAAGTGACCAGATGGATTTATAATTGATTAATCACTCACGTACGATTAATTGTCAACATTTCAAATATCACATTTTCAAATCGTATGCACTTCCAAGTAATATCACATTTAAAAATACTTTCATTTCGATTTATTTGGTATACTACCAAAACACTTGAAATAAGGATAAAGGTTCAGTGAATAAACCGAAGCTGTCGGCTCTCGTTTCCTTCCCTTCGATCTTGATACAGTTGAGTGATCCTCAAGATTCGCACAGTCGATAACAAGTCGCCACTTTTGGTGAATAAACAATTATTATACATTTTTAGTGAATTACGATTCATCTTGGATTATGGTGGGTTAGACACTAAATTTTAAAAACATTTAACCTCACAGAAGTAGGCGGGGAATAAATCATTTTTCATTGTTTTATCTTGTTGAACTCACATTAATCACATTTAAACTAAGGTCTAACAAACTATCAGCGTCATGAATATTTGAACTTTGAGAAACAAAATCCGAAAATTTGTTCATTGTGAACAGTGTCTATGCTGCGGCGTAGCAAAGATACGTTGTAGCGTACTGAAAGTGTTTTGGCGCGACCTCAAGCGATGGGCATCTCTGCCATTGTCGCGTAAATTTCTGGCCGCGACTTGGGTTCCACTACTTGCTGTGGCGTCAAGGAATCCTCCCGATAACATTAAAGTCATCACAAGCCAACCATAGGCAAAACCCGTGGATGGATTAGGGTTTTCTAACAAACATCATTTAAAAATCTAAGTTTGTGCCATACCTTGAAATCTTGTCGCTGACCACTAGCCTTCTTCAACTGTAATCTTACAAAATCTTACATAGTACTGGAGAGATTCACGATCTCAACTATTTCCAAACCACTAGCTCTTCTCTACTCTTGTCTCCAACGTTTTTGGCTCGAAATAAGGCCTTAGAATCAAATGTGATTCTAATATCATATTTCTCTTAAGGCCATGTTTGGCTCTTTCATAAAATCCATTTTCTATTTTTCTCGCCACACTGATCTCCTTATTTGCACATTCACTTATCATTTATTTCATTAGCATTAAGCTTATCATTTGACCACTAAAGTCCTCATTTCTGATTTCAAAATTTGCTCTTTTCACTTGGGTTTGTTTAGAGTTCAATCGATTTCTGTTTTAGCATATAATATTTAATCATATGCTCACATATTCTTTACATTCACATTTTTAACAATTTATCAGTTTTCAGGAAAAACCCAGTTTGTGATTTATACCCCAAAATATATAATAAAAATTATTATAAAGAAATTCTAGGGTATTTTTCAGAGATATTTACATACACATTGTTTACACTAGTTTTCAATTATAAATTTGGCGCCACTTACCTCCCTAAACAAAAAGAAATATGGCATAGTACCTTTGACCCTTATATGGGGTTGCAGCATCACTAAAGACTAATGTCTCGAAAAAAATTAAATAAAAAGAAAAAGAAATTTGTGACACTTACCTTGAAGAGCAGAAACCCCACACGGTCCGAGGAAGTCTATCGTGAAAGTCTTTTTAAATCTCGATCTTACTGCAAAAATTGCTTGGTTTGATCATGAAACTTTGTTCTTTCGTTACATGGGTGAATAAGGTGGAGTTAGCAATTTGTAGGTGTTGAGTATCGAACTTGATAAAAGTGCAGGTGAGAATTTGCTGGTCGATGGTTGAAAGATCCCTTGCTGCAGGCTTGATGCCACTGAAACCTTGATTGGTTTAACGGGAGTCATCGATGGACCCTGATACCAGAACAATTCTTGGGTGATACCACCTAAGCATTGCACCATACAAAAAAAAAAATGTTGTGAGAATAAATTAAGGCCAAGAATGTGAAGGTTTGGTTGGTCTGCTAAGGTGTAGAAAAGAGCTGAGTTGGGGAGAGGGCCACGATTTGGTGACTATTTTGGAAATTAATCAAGTTAACACTTAGGTTTCGATTAGGTTTCCAAGTTGGATCTCTGGTCGAAATTCTTTGATGCCCAGATTTGCATAGCACATACTTCTCTTGGGGTATAGTCATTAGGCAGATTTTGATATAAACTTTTATTGAAGGTTGGGTTTTATCACATCATTGCTTTTGAAAAACTTTTTTTGTTTTATTGGATATATAGTTCATCTTGTAGATTGCTATTCTACCTTCATTCTTGGGAATTGTGATGTGTCGATGGGGGAGTGATTACTACCAAGTTTGTTTATACCCTTAACACTATGTTTTAAGCACTTTCTATGTAGTAATTGGCCTAATTAATCCAGTTGGCATGTTAAGGACCTAGCAATGCTACTAATCAAATTTTGTTGCAAGGTTGGTTGTTTTTAGGGACATTATATCTTGAGGACCGAGGATTGAGAATTAAGGCATGAAGAATCGATTCTTAGTTCAAAACACCCAAGCCGAAGAAAGTAAGAAGTAGTGATCTGATCTGTTAAGCAAACCTTGCCAAATTAGCGAAAATTCACAACCCCGAAATTTATGTTTTGTGAATTTTAAATCCAGCTCTTCTTGCGAAATCTTATAGAACCTTCAAACTTTCCTGCAATCTTTGACTTTTTTATTTTTGTGTTTTTCCCACTTTCTCGCTATGAAATAGTATTTTATTTGTATCTTTTGGTAATTTGTATTGGGTTTTGGTGGTATGAAATACCCCAAAAAGAAGACTTTGTATTCAGATTTGATTTTCAGTAAAGCTTACAGGAGAAGTTTCTATTTTATCTCTCGTTTTCTCTCTTCCTTTTCTCATGAAACTGACAAACATCGAGAAGAGGAGGGCGGCTAAACCCTTCATTTCCTTGGAGTAGGAAATTAACTAGTTAAGGTTAGGATCAAAATGTGGGGGTTTTCCATGTTTTAAAGGAGGTATTTTCCATCATTAATGGTTTCTTTTCAAACATTGGTTTTAATCCCTTCGGGTTACCTTGAATGATCTGTATTTGATAAGCTTTTAGGGTTCATTGGATGCTTATTGCTAGATCCATTGGCATTCGTTAGTTATCATTTATAGGTTATTGGAAGGCGATTAATTGATGTTTATTTCATGAGCCCTAGGTTCGATCCTTCGATTTACGCCGAATGGTTGTATTTGGTAAGCTCTTGCAGCTCATTGGATTCTTACTGCTAGATCAATGATGTTCAAATCGAGATTATCATTATGGACCATTGGAAGGTGAGTCAAGGAGATGTTCTTCAACTAATTCAAAGACGTTAATGGGAAGAAAATACCATTTTCAAAGATATTTGTTGGGAATTAGATTGTGTAGCTAAACGAAGCCGATTAGGGAGATAACATATGTTATCCTCCCCCCCATGTAGAGAAAAAGCTAGAAAAACCCCTCATTTACTAGGAAACTAAAACCCTGGCAGTGACGACACTCTAAGGGATTTGTTTTCATGTTTTAGTAAATTTTTGCTTTTATTTTAATCACTAAAATCCCCTCTTTTTATCCACTGACCCAAATATCGAAATGAAATCACTAGTTTGAACCTCAGCATCGAGTCATTTCCCACGAAGAAAACCCCGTCTACGTGGGCGATCACCAGAACCACTATACTATAGTAGCTATGCTACGCTAGTATAGTGTTAAGTTATAAATTTTGTTGATAAATGCACCCTGCGGGGCACGAATCTTGTGTGCTCCCGATAGGATTACAGGCGTTGTTTAGGGGACTAACGAGGAGTCATTGTAGTTGTGATGAAAATTGGCAACACTATGACATGTGTTGTCATAGCCTCAAGTTCCTTTACTTGATCCATGAAATTGGCACTAATCAACTTATTGGCATCCAATATTGATTGCAAGTTCACAGTGGTTGACAGGGTAAGATTCTAGCAAACTAGATGTAAAAGTGATTATGTTAGATTGTACTTTTAAAGTGCATGATTATTATTCCTTGATAATTATGTATTATAGCTCCTAGTATTTTACTGCAATTGACTAGCCCCTCATTGATGCGAGATAACCTATATGGAAGTTCTCTGGTGGTGATATCGATATATCACTAAGAATGATTTTGGGTTCGCCCAACAAGCCACCTTAGGTCAAAAGGTAGGTACCTTGTCCATACCAATTGCAATTCCATGCAACTATCGGATCCAGTGCTATCAACTATTGATTTATGCACTATCATTGGGTTATAAACTCTTGATGTGTGTACATCTCATGTATGATAGGCACGAAACGTGTATGAAATTATACATTTACTTTATTTCTTCTAGTAAATAGTTGTGTTCAAGTAATAAAGAGTAAGTAGAGTATCATTTCCCCTGATTGATGCCTTTGAAATCTTAATCTACTCACAGCTTAGGTTACATTTAGATGATTGATGAGCGTAAAGTCTTATGATTTGCATACGTTTCTCTCCCCACATTTGAAGCTTTCCTCATTGTTTCGAAGCATATTAAGTACATCTCGTGGTTTTTGTGCGGGGGATGCTTGGTGAAACAAAATGGAAAGTCCATCTGATAAAGTGAAATTTTCTTTAGAAATGGTTATATTTATAGTGGAGGTATAGCATTCGGCGAGCAAGCTACCGCGAAGCGAAGGATCCGTTGCTTGTAGCGTCACAGAGGAGCGAGTAGGCGGGCTCTAGCTTCTTTGCTTGTTATAACCGGCTACTGATGTCACAGGAGGAGGTTTTGTCATGTCGATGGTGCTCCTTATAGCGGAAGATGGATCTTCTTTCGCGTGAGAAGACCTCTGATAGCTTGTCTTGCTCTGTTGGACTAGGAAGCCCGACCCGATTACTTGTGGACTGGAAGTGGAATTCGAGGGAGGATAAAGAATGCTGAAAACAACAGCGAGTCGTCGGGGAGAGATAGTAGACAAGGGTACGAGAACACGGAGGTTAACAATCGGAAGAAGGAGATGACGAAGTGCTTGGATCGAGACATTGTGTGCACCTTAGTTTCTTTATTCCTTTCTCTAAACAGCAGTGATTTTTTATTTCTATGATTATCTTGACTTATACTTTGTTATAGTTTTATTTCTAAGCGTTTTCTGATGTAGCCCAGTAAGCTTGAATGGATTAGAGTGTTAATTTGTTTCATTCGAGTACATACATTTTATTTCATCTTGACTTGCTCACATTTCTACTTTATTTACATGGTAATTTGGCCAAATTGCGTGACTGCTCAGGAGTTTGAGATCGAGATAATGACCCCAGAGTATATGAATAGAGAAACACTTGTCGATCGAGTGAATAGAATATATTGGTTCCCGAGTTGAGGCGGAGATGCAATACACCCTCTTTGGCGAGATAGGTAGAGTATTTCTCTCGAGAGGGAATATCTTGTAGGCATGATCGGCTTCTTGGTGTGGTCACATTAGTATACTAAATGGATAATCACAGTCACAGGTTGCGATCCGCCAGTGTGGCGGTGAAAGCGAGACCTTATTTTTATCAATTGGTTTAACAAACAACTTAGGATTAAGTTTTTTTCTTTCTGCTCCCGGTCGGAGATTTATTACGCTTTAGGTCACAGATAATATTAAAGGCATTAGACCGATAATCAACGCTTTTACTTCTCCTTGTGGGACAACCTTGGTAGCTATTGCACTACATCAAACTCGATCGTATACTTTTGCAGAATGGGCATACATTTTCATACCCGATTTATACACCTATTTGGCGCGTACGATTTGCCTGAAAGTATTTGTGTTGATATTGACAACAACACACTTATATATTACTTTGGATCATTCTTTTTCTTTTATTCAATTTTATTTATTCTACTTTAGTGCTTGTGACTTGGTCTTCTCTTGCTGTGGTTTATGTGCGTTTCAAGAGGTTAATCTCCATGCATACGAAGGCAGGGTCAAGGTGAGCTAGTGCCTTTCGATCCTAAGCCAGAGAGAACCACAAATAAACTACATAGAGAACAAAGAAGCCTGAAGTGGGCATGACGGCCATGCGAGAATCGGGAAGAAGCGAGAATTAGCGCGGGGGAGGTGATGGATATAATAGTAACAATTGTAGGAACAATTCCCCCAGACCATTTATACAGCCGGATGACCTGTTTAGTCTACTATAAGAAGACCGCCCATTCAAGCTAACAATTTTGAGTTAAAACCAATGACTCTTCAGATGCTTAAGAAGATTCAAGTTAACGGGTTAGCTAGTTGATTAAATTAGCCATTAGGGTGATGTCGGCTCGACTTTTTATAACAATACCTCATACTAGCGTAGCATAGCTACTATATTATAGTGGTTATAGGATCGTCCATAGAGATGAGTTTTCTTCGTGGAAATGACTGACAATAAAGCTTATACTAGCGATTTCACTTTGGATATTTGGGTTGTGATAAAAAGAGGGGATTTTAGTGATTAAAACTAAAAGTAAAAATTTACTAAAACATGCAAACAAATCCCTTGGAGTGTCAGGTCACTAGGTTTTAGGTTTTTTAGGCAAATGAGGGGTTTTCTTGGGTCTTTTCCTCACATTGGGGAGGATAACATATAGTTATCTCTCGAATCAGTTCTTGGTTTAGCTATGATAGCGATCAATAATATCCTTAGATGTTTTATCTCCCATTAATTCCGTACCAGATTTTCATTACTCTACCAAATGGTTCCTCTGTCCCTATAGCTCAAATAGGCTCGGTTCCTTTGTCTAACAACATCATTTTTACAAATGTGCTGCTCGTGCCTGATTTTCGATTCAATTTTCTTTCCATTAGTGCACTCACTCAAAGTTGTAACTACTTGGTCACTTTTCTTTTTGATTGTTGTTTCGTTCAGGACTTTTCACATTTCCCAATATTCATTATTCGCTATCAATTTTTATGGGCCCTTGGCTATAAATACGGTCTAGCCACCATATTATGTATCAAAATACTAGTTCAGTTCCTCATAAAGACAAGCAACATCATGTCTTTGTTTCTTATTTAAAGCATAACTCGAAGATAGAACCAATGTTAAAAATATCGGTTGGATGATATATCGATATTTAGATTTTATGAATATATCGGTAGATATTTTTTATATGAATATCGATATATTGAAAATTAATAAAAATCTTTAAAATTCGTAAAATCTTTTGTAACAATGTAAAAGTATGATAATAATCAAATATACACATTGATATTACATTGCAATGATCTTTTTGTTTTTTTGAAAAATTTTGCAATGATCTTTTAAAACCAAAATAAAGATCGATGTGGTTCAATTGTAACATTGAAATATACGTTAAATTGCACAAATGATGTATTGAATGAAGACTTGAACACCAAGACTTAACCAAAAAATTCTTATCCAGACACAAATCATGAATTATTTGAGAAAGAGATCAACAAAATTGATGAGTTTGATATGAAAAACTAATGATTTTAAGCTATTTATAAAAATTTAGATCAAACTTGCTATAGTTTTTTGGTCAAAGCGTCATTAAAAAAATAGTCGATCGTTGGATTTGATTTTTTGAATCCAAATTTGATCGTTAGATCTTGATCGCCAGATTATAAATCATTACGCCCATTGGATCAAAAATCGCTGGATGTCACCATATCGGAGTACTATGTGATATATCCTTTGTTTTTATCGATATATCCTCGATATTTTCAATATATCTTAAATATTTTCCGATATATGTAATGTTATACAAACTTCAACAGCGACATGCTTGTTGTTCGGGTAATGTGATTTTCTAGTCAACAATATTGTCGATATATCGTTTGTCTTATAGATATATTGGTGATATTATAAGATTTTATTTGGATTTTATCAATCGATTATTGTTATGATATCGTATCGGGATGGTCAAGCGCCCTATTTCATACGGCAGTATTTGAACACTGGATAGAACATTGTCCATAACTTCTAATACGGTTCCTGAAAGTTGATATTTGTACAAGAAAGTTGTGATACATATATAGTGTAGCTAGTCTGACCTTCCATGAAAAATCAAATCAAATGGAACTTGACTGCTATCTAGTTCATGGAGAAAAACATTCAAAATTTTGGTGGTTACATACCATAAGGGTCACTTATAGGAGCTCTTTTCCACGGCTTTGAGTTCTAAATTTGTTTGAAACCTCGAAAAGAAGTGGAAATTGGAGATTGTCACATCCCATTAGAGAGAAGTTGCTGACCTTCACTGCAAATTTGGGGTTTTTAACCAAGTAGATGTTTGAAAGTCGTCAAAATTTTGAAATAAACAATATCTATATAAAAGAGGAAAAAGGTGAGGTTGTACACTTTTAGCTTTTCCTTGTGATTTTGAAAATGTCGTACAAATAATTAGCAGTACAGCATTATATCAATAGAGGAAGCCAATTGCATATAAAATAAGCATTTAAAAGATTTGCAGGATACGGCATTCATGATAATAAACACAGTAGATTTAGTAAATGCACGTGAAACGGGTGGGATATTTATGACGACCGGCAGCACTAATTGGTGGTGATTGGTGGATGATGGAAAAGCATCTCATCTGCCACTGCGCCTTTGCTTACCTCAGCTCTGCTCCTCCGTCCTTACTTAACTGCATGCACTGCTTTACTATATTCAGCACTACGTTTCCCAAAATTCATTATTGGCTACCATTTTTCCTTTTCTGTCCCGTTAAACAATATTTACCATACTTTGCCTTTTATTTCTTAAATTATTTTTAATTGATGAAAGTATTTGTGGGAAAAAGTCAAGGTCATGTTTATTTGCAGTTTTTGAAATGTTTTTTTTTCTGAAAAAAAAAAGAAAAACACCAAAAATATGTTTGATTCTTGTTTTCTTTTACTCTAAAAAAAACACAAAGTACACACAAAATTCATAAATCATTTTTTCATGCTACTATTTTTTAATGTAAAAGTTATATAATTTTTTTTTTTGACATTTATTCACTTTGTACATATATTACAATTGAAGAACATGTTCTTAAAATTAAATAAGTTTAAAATATATAAATTTCTAATTGATTTTTGGCGTAGGGCATTAGATCAAATCAAGCAAAATCCATGTTTTGGTTGTTTGAGATATTATCTTTATTTTGGATATTATTTTATTTTCTATTATTGTTTTTAGGAGTGTTTTCCTATTATTGTTTGGAATATTATTTTATTTCTTATTATATCCATATTACATCTAAGGTATAAATAGATGTTTTAGATTTTGTTTTAGAGACTTTTATCACTTTTATATATTTATATAAGTAGACAGGTGTTAGGTTTGTAGTGTGTATAAATAAATGAGGCAACCTAAACTAGCCAGTGCACGGGTCACAAGTAATAAAGTGGTTTCAGTATGAAGCCAAATCGTTCCCACGGATTGTATTGGTTTCCATGTGAGGGATTAGTACCCTAACTGCCGATTAATTCACTATCTGAGTGTCTCAATGATTTGATGTGAAATTATAGAAATAATAAAAACAAAGCTAAACACAAACAAAGAATGAATTGTGAAATACTGGAGAAATTGAGTAAAACATGGAGAGAAAAGACAAGAGGAATTGTCATTTGGGATTTATATTTCAAGTGATGCTTGCAGATTTATCCCAGATGAGGCATCAGTGAATGAGTTATGACTTGAATTAGTCTGGGATGAGTATAAAGTTTCACTTTAGGTGTTCAATTTTATATTTTCTGCATATCAGCGTATTCACAGTTCAGTTCTTCTAGGTCGTAGTGGATACTTTCAAGAATATTTTTTCCTGGGGGTTGTGGTCACGATCGATTCTTGCAATAAACTACGAACTAGCTCAGTTGGCCCGATTAGTTCTTGCAATCTCGCCAACTCCATTTTGATGTCCCTCCTAGTGAAATCCTCTTAGTAATAGACCTTTCTAATTCCCTAAGCCTCTTTAACTAGGTTAATCATGCAGCCCAAAAATACCTAGAATTTTTATAATGAGAAACCATTATATATTTTACAGTTATAATTGAGCAAACTTAGGTGTTTTCCAAAAATTTTAGATGAATATTGATTAAATGAATTGAAGTTCGAGGAAATAAACCATGAAGTGAAAAAGAGAAAATGGAAATTGTAAATGGAATATAAAAATTGGTATAAATAAGTTTATATAATAAGTGAAACCAGAACCCAAATGAAGAATAATGAAATGGAGGGACCTAAATATAAAAAAATAAAATAAAATAAAATAAAAAAGAAAGAAGAAAAAAAAAATCAAGGAAAGGACATGTGGCATGTAGGAAAGAGGAGGAAACCTCTGTTTAGAAATCTGTTAGGGTGATCCATAGAAAGGAAAAGCGAGGAAAGGGGAGAGTTGAAGAGGGCTCTACGCTTCTCTCTGGGTACCTTCGATGATCGGGACCATAGGTCTCGGGTGAAATAAGAGGAAAGTCTTCATAGTAATGAGAGCTCTGAGTAAGTGGAATCGGAGGAGTTTAGACTCATTCAGGGTGAGTCTTCACTACTTTGGTCATTTTCTACCCTAATTTGCCACATTGTGATAGTGCGTGGACCTTAGAGCTGAATTTTGGGTAAGAAATAGAAATCGGGTAGTGAGTCCGCCTATGATAAGAAGTTGTAGCCATATCAATGAACTTGATGTTAGACTTTTACGAATCTCTCATTTGGACCTCTATAGACTAAGTTATGGTCCTTTTCTTGAGGTCGATCCAGCTGTCTGGTGGTCGGTTCACACTTACGGTCGAATTAAACTAACGGGACCTGCCAAACGGTTTAGTACCGAAATAAAAATTTTGGTGATGTTTGGGAAGTGCGGCAGTCGCGAAAGCGATATTGGATTTTTTGAACATATCGATTGGGTTGCTGGGAGCGTTATGATGTTTGCTACGACGGTCAAATCCGGTTGAAGGATGATATGAGGGTATTAATAGAGGTCGTGAGACCTCATCTGCAGAAAATTCAACTCGTCATGCGCCAGCTCAGCTGCGTCATGCGAGCTCAACTGCCGTCATGTAGAGATTGGCTCGTCTGAAGAGGCTGGCTCCGTCACTGAAGAGCTCGGCTCGTCTGTGGCTGAGCTCGTCGCCGATGCGACTCTCGTCGGTCTAGGTGATCACTTGGTAGTGCGCATGACCTCCAACCGGAAGGTCCTGCTTCTTCGTCTGAACTCCGATTAGTGTTCTGGACTCTACATGGAAAGCCCAGTGAGTCAGAATCCATCCATATACTGAGGAAGATGGCCAAGATCGTAGACCAAGGTGTTAGACTGAGCTCGTCGCCCGATGCGGCTCGTCGGTTGAGTCGGCTCGTCGAGCCTGTACCGCTGCTCGACTTGGGAAGGTCGCCAACTTCTTGTCCCGAACTCGATTAGTGTTCTTGGACTCTATAGGAAAGCCCATTGAGTAAAATCCATCCGCGCCTGCCGTGATATTATATGTCAAACCGAGGTGTTAGGTTGGAGCTCGTCACTTCAGTGCAGCTCGTCGATCCGAATCGGCTCGTCGAGTGTGCATGACCTCGAACTTAGGAGTCATATCTCCTTCATTTGAACTTTCAGGTTGGGTGTTCTTGGACTCTGTCAGCCCGTTGCGATCAGAACACATTCATGTCCTGAGGGTATATTAGATGTCAGACAAGGTGTTGTATCGAGCTCGTCGGTGGAATTGTTTTCGAAATCGATTCGAGTCGGTTCGATGCGGGTTATTCGCCGCGACCTCGACCGGAAGGTCATATCTCCTTCGTCAGGAACTCCGGGTCGGGTATTCTTGGACTCTATGGAAAGCCCGGTGGTCAAAGAAGGAATACGAATTTATATTCTAGAGGAGGGATAGAAGATGTTTGGCGAGGGTGATAGATCAAGCTCGTCCAGGTCGGGTGCTCGTTAATTCGAGGTTGTTGCGTGTGACCTCCCGACCCGGAAGGTCATAACTCAGCCGTCAGAACCAGTTTCGGGTGTGTAGACTCCATGGAAAGCCATAGAGTCAGGAATTCATCTATATACAGCTTGTCGAATTTGGAATCGCCAGTAATCTCATGAAATAATCTAACCAAAACTACTAGTACCTTGAATAATATTGTTCTTTAATGGTTTTGGAATAGGGAGTAACTTGGAGGAAAAAGCCGTGATTGAGATTCCGAGGATTGGAATCAAAAGTGCAAAAGATTTTTTGGGGGTTTATTCTATAGGCTCTTAATTCCTCGTTTCAAGTTTTTGCATGTTTGTTTCAAAGCATATTGAATTGATTTAATTGATTTAGGAAAGTGATGATTGTGAAATGTTTGCATATAAAAATTGCATGATTATTGAAAATAAAAAGCGCATTTTACTCTGACGTACATATTGTACTATATTTTGCTATAAAGGATTTGAGCATCCCTTAATAGAATATTATGGTTATTTCATTAAGGGGATAGATTGAGGAGGTATCACCAGATAAAGATTGAATAAGCGATCTTGCGAACTATTGATGTGAGTGCGTCAATGACCCGGTAGGCAGAGTATCAGTAGTGTTAAATATTTGATTGTTTATAACCGATTAGCAGCCCGTGGTGCCGTGCTGTGTTATAAAACCATAATGATCTGGGAGCCTCTGACCAGCGGAGACCGTCTTAGGTGACTCTGATATCTGTCTCGAAGAGCATAGGTTAAATTCGTTAAGGCATCATGAATTGATTAGCATAGTGAATTGGTTACCTGGCTGAATTGATTCGCATATGAATTGTCACTGGCCAGATTGAATTTCAGAGCGGAATTGATTCTTTGGCCCGAAGCTGAATTTGTAGGCATAATTGAATTGATTTGAATTCGCAATATCGATTATGAAAAGTATATTTATGGGATGATCAAATAAGACTATAATTTATTAATATATATATAACAAAGTATATGTATTGTATTTATATTGATCATCGAAAAGATTGAAAGTTCTGATTATTAAAGCTGAAATTAGAATTCAGGTTTATTTGGAGCGGGGAATGGATTTGTGTATAGAACCACTAAGCATGAAAATGCTTAAGCGTATTGTTTACCAATCTTGTAGTGTAGAAGTGATAGATAGTGATCGAGCGGACCCGAATCCGAGGAAGCGTAGTCATAAAGAAGGAAATTTCGGGTAATGCTCAGGCAGTGTGCATTCGTTTCATGTTTTCTTTTAGATATTGATATTATGTAAACAATTTGAACTCGAACATCTATTTACATCAAATCATTTTGAAAAGGCTTGAATACCTTCATTGTAAATGTATTTTATTGAAATATAAATGTTTATATGGAGCTTGCCCAAATTACAGAAATCGCTTACAAAAGATATGATTTTGAGTGATTTTAATTGGCGTCAGGACTCGATTGGGATCATGAGGTCGGGTGTCGGGTGGGGCGCCATAGTCAGAGAATTCCCATAATTGACTCACACCTTGCAGAATCAGTCGATTTTAGGAGTGTAATCCCGGTTGTCCACCAAGAAGTTACCCTAGTAAAGTGATCAAAATCGAGTACAAGCATAATCAATTAACCAAAATCGCCAATCTTCGATTATTAACATCGAAACATAACTCAAATCAACTTCAAATCATCCAACCAAACTATAGATTAGATAATCAAGCATCGAATCGATACTTGACCTATAGAATGCCTGGCAATCATTTCAACCATCAATTTCAGCAAATTCACGTTGATTAAAAACATAAAATTGCATAAGTGAAAAGAGGAGTAAAGATTGAGATACAAAATAGTGAGAATATAGCCGCAATCTTCAATCTCGGCTCTGAAAATTTGAAATAAACCTCCGCAGGTCTTGCTTATAAGAAATGTTGATTACAAACGGAATTCTTCACAGGAATTCTAAATCTAAAAGAAATCACAACTTATAAAAAAATGGATCTAAGCTAAGAAAACTCTGAAATGCGGAGTTTTACGCCTCAAAGTGAACAATAATGTCACCAGAATTACCCTTATATACACATTTTGAAAATAAGCCAAAATAAGCCTAAAAATGGAAAATACGTTAGGCATGACGTCGCGTGATCAGGCATAGGTCTTATGTGGTCATTACCACGCGCAAATGCGAAACGGGATTCAGAAGATATCTCTCATAAATTGCATCCATGGTGCGACTTCTGCTTCATAAGGTTCATAACACATGGTGCCATAGTCGCGGCCTTCCTGATAGGCTTGGCCCATACAGGTCTTCTGTCGTACTTTTGGATCATAGTCGCGACCATGGTTTGGTGTGGTTCTTGCATTTGTGGCCTCTGACTGCATAGCTTCTTCATTCCTTATCCCAATTGCTTGATTTTGTCTTGTTTTCTTTATTTCTGCAAAATACACATAGAGAGGGGCATTAAACATGAAAATGAGTGAAAGGGGTGATAATCAAAAACATAAAATATCGCGATGTTTTGCGATGATCATCTTAACATGAAGCACACTGAAATTCCCCGAAGCATGACATTTTGCTTGTCCTCGAAAAAGGAATATCATATTTTCATGATGAAACTAACGACCATCTTTGAGGATCATGGTATGATAAGAAATGATAATTTGTCTCAAGGACCTTACCTTCATGCCGAGCCTGAAGAAAACTTTGAGGATAACTTATATTTCAAAATAATAGATTGACCATAAGTCGAAGCATACCCCAAACGAGATTCTTGTTGGCCGTGTGATAAAGTCCTCCCGTCTAGCCGTTTGCGATTTAGATGGAATTAGATGGTAGAATGGAATGTAGATCTTTCGAAGCGTAGTGGTGTATAAAGGCTCCATGGCTTGTTGGGCATATCACTCTCCACTAATGTGTGAATTCCTGACTCTTAGGATCAAATAGGTCTTCAATAGCTTGTACTATATGGCTTAGGTAAAGGTAGTTCAATAGGTCATTTAGGCTTAAGTTTACCAAACATACCATTTCCCTTTTACTTGTTCACTTTGCATCCTTAAAAGCCAGATTTGCATCATTGAGTCTCAGCTCCCCAAACTTGTATCTTTGCATCCATGATATCAGTGCCCCCGAACTTGTTTGATTTTTCACCATCTTCCACCGAGATAACAAGAAGCTTTATTCTTTTGTTTGCCTTAACACAAAGTCTGAGTAGTCTGATATTCAGCCCCCGCTAAGAAACTCCTACTGCGCTTAATAGGCTTTAGGTTGGCAACTCCCAGGCAGTTGGCCTTAGGATCTTAGGTGAAGAACACCCCACTAAGAACATTTACTCAAGGTGAGCTCTGAGTCGAATATACTCCTCCTTGATTTATTCTTTCTTTTTACTTATTTTCCTTTCTTTTTCTTTCTTTTTCCACCCTAAAGCTCCTTTAATTTTCCTATCTAGCACATCACTTCAACCAAATTGATGAGTGTAGAACTCATCTATTTTTAAGAGTCCCATTTTAATGAATATTTGAGCTTAAAAGTTGATTGAATGCAAAATTATGGAATCTTTACTGTGGTGTGTGTTTTGCATGAATATCACGAAAAATAAATAAACCAGCCGAGAAAAAGAAAGTAGAAAGCGTCCAACCTAAGTCATGACATCGGGCGAGAAGAATCTTACGACATCATATCAAAGTCGCGACATCGGTGAAGAATGTCGGCGACATCAAAAATAAGGTGCAACCTTAGGTAAGAATGCTCCGACGCCAATTCCCGGAAGTCGTGACGCCAGATAGAAAAGAGTCCACGGCGGTAGTTAGGAATATGTGTATATTTCAAAGTCGCGACTCCAGAAGCGACATCAATAAGAACATTTAGAGTCGCGACACCACAACAATGCGTGATTAAGTAGCCCGCAGGGTATCTAAATCCAACGAATTTATACCCCTAACCCCTGCCTCCTATTGTACAGTAGCATTGCTACACGATCATATGTTCTGGGGATAGTCCACATGGATGGGTTTTCTTGGTGAAATATTATGCCGGTGAGGCTGAATTCGGTGATTTAATTTTGGATATTTGGAGTTTGTGATAAAAGAGAGAGGAAATTTTAGTGATTAAAACTAAAAAGAAATAAAACACTAAAACATAAAAACAAAAACCTTGGAGTGTCGGGTCACTGAATTTACGGGTTCCTTAAAGGCGAAAGGTGAGTTTTTTAGTTTTCCTCGCATTGGGAGGATAACATGAATTATCTCCCAAAATCGGTTCTTAGTTTCAACTATAATAAGTGAAGCCACTAATAAATACCTTGAAAAATGGTATTTGCCCACCCATTAATGGTCTCGAGATGATGAAGAACATCTCCTTGACACCTTGGTGCTCATGCAAATGATAACTGCGAACATCATTGGATCTAGCAATAGCATCGATAGTCGTGGCTGACCTACTTGACCATTCAAGGTGAATCGAGGGATTGAACCCGGAGTTTGAAGAAATAAAGCATCCTTTGTCGCCTTAATAACCCGTAGATGATAAGCGCGAATGTCGATGGATCTAGCGATAAGCCTGATGAACGAAATCTTATCAATACAGGATCATTCAAGGTAACTCGAAGCGATTAAAACAAAGTTTGAAAAACCATTAATGGTGAAAATACCTCCCTAGTTAAAACATGGAAAACCCACACCTTTTCATCGGAACCTTCACCAGTTTCCTTCACTCGAAATTAGGGTTTTAGCCGCTCCTCATATTTTCTGAGGTTGTTTGGTTGTCGAGAAAGAGAAGAGAGAAAACAAGAGAAAAACGAAAGCTTCTGCTGCAAGCTTTATTGAAAAATGAATTGAATGAATACAAAGTCTTGTTTTGGGTGATTAATACGACCTAACCCATTACAAATAACCAAAAGATATAAATAAAACACTATTACATAGGGAGAAAGTGGTAAAAACAAAAATAAAAAAGCCAGAGTTTGTAGGGGTTTTCGTAGGATCTACGAAAATTCGCATTTCTTAATTTGCAAAATTTCATAAGTTGTGAAATTCATAGCCCTGCAAATTTGCGAGGGCTGCGAAAAGAATTCAACCTACCAAATTTATACCGAGGCTGCGAAAATTCCTGATCCTTGCAAATTTAAGCGAGGTTTGCTGCACATCTTTACGCATCAATGCTTAGCTGCTTATACATTTTCTTACGGCTTGCAGGTGCTCTGCACAACAAAGCTGAGATTCTTCATGCCTTGACTTGAGATCCTTGTCTCGAGATATATATAGCCCACTAAAAGCGAGCCCAGGCTTGCCACTGAAATTTGATTAGTAGCCTTCAGCTAGTCCTTAACATGCGATTGGGTTAATTAGAATTGATTACTACACAAAGTTCTTAAAACCCCTTAGTGTTAAGGTATAAAACAACATTTTGGGTAGTAATCAAACCACTATGAACACATTGCTAGTCCCTTTGCAATGAAGAAGAAAGCGATCAAAGCGAGATGAACTTTGTATATCCGCAAACAAAAAGTTTTCAAAAGTAAGGGAGGATAAAACCTGACCTTGTGAGGTATCAAAATCACTTGATGGCGTGCCGAGAAGGTATGTGCTATGCAAAATTCAAGTATCAAATAGTGTCAACTCCTAAACGACCAACTGGCTTCAAAAAACCTAAGTGTTTGGTTCGTTAGGATTTTCAAATCAATATGTCGAACTATTCTCCCCACAACCTAGCTCTTTTCTAAAACTGTGACTAACTTGACCTCGATAGATGGTCCCACTTTATTTCCACTGATTTCTTTTTGGAGTTGTAGGGTGCAGCTCTTTGAAAGGCTCGAATTCACAATTGTCCATTATAGCGAGTCTGGTGACTCTGACTAGTGGGTTTAGGGCATGAAGTCATAAGGATTTCTCAATCACTAACTCTTCAGGTTTCACCCCGGACTTTTAATTAGCTCAAAATTCCAGCACCTACAATTTGCTAAACTCCACCTATCCACAGTGCAATAATAGAGTCGGTGAATCGACCAGTTGTGGTTTGGGGCATCAGCTTTAAAGACTTTTTTAGCCATATACCCCTCGAGCCAGGTGCTCAGGTTCAAGTAAAGTTCCACGGATTTTTATTTATTTATTTATTTTTTGAAAGAAGACTCATTGGTCTTTTATTCAAAGTCGACCTGTTAAGGCGGTCGAGGTACTGGCGGGACTTGCCTGCCAAGGCTTAGGAATGAGAGCCAGTTTTTCGGCTTATAATTGAAAACTAATGTGCCTGGTGTGTAGTTCAGTGGAAGAAGTAAGGTTGAAGACAAGAAGAGTTTCAACAATTCATAAACTCTTATCAGCATAAAACAACTCTAAAATCAAGAGCATTGAAGCACAGTTTCAATTTCTCTCGTTGCAGGCTGAGAATTACAAGAAAAGAAGGATATGAAGCAAACTAAAAGTAAAATGCTTAAAAAATAAAGATGATAGGAGAAAAATCACCAGCTTGTGATGAGGATCACAAGTATCCACTAAAGATAATCATTAGCACTAAGGCACCATCCCGAGTCAATGGCATGTTTGGTCGTGGCAGTGAGATATCCACAAATCAGCTTAGAATTTATACCTAATACCTCCTCTTTGTAGCATTACCTCTTCTTGTATAATGACTCAGAAGTTGTCCACCAGAGGGATGGGTTTCTTGGGTGGAAATGACGATGGTGAGATGAACTAGTGACTTCATTTTAGATATTTGGGTTGCGATAAAAAGGAGATTTAGTGATTAAAATTAAAAATTAAAACTAACTAAAACATAAAAACAAAAACCTTGGATTGTTAGGTAACTAGGTTTCAAGTTCCTTAGGCAAAGCTTCTCTATTTTAAGATTGTTTAATTTGTCGAGAAAGAAACGAGAAAGCGAGAAAATACGAGCTTATATTCTTGACTTCTTGAAAAAATGGCTGAATGAATCTGAAGTCTTGTTTGGGGTGATTAATACCTTGACCGTACAAATTACCAAAAGATACAAAATCGAAACAAGCATTACATTGGGAGAAATTAGGAAAAACAAAAATAAAAAAGTCGGAGTTTGCGAGGTTTCGTAGGTTCTTGTGATTTCGCGTACAGGAGGGTTCGTAGGCTGCGAAAATTTATAGCCCTATGAGAATTTGTAGAATTTCTTGAAAATTCGCAGTCCTTACTTAGCGAGGGTTAACCTCGCATCTTTCTGCATCGCTCTTGTCACGCCACAGGATTCGGTCATTTCGATTGGCGAATCGAAATAGGTTTCGAGTGCGAGCATATATCACGGGACTCTTTACCCCACTTTTTTTTTTTTTCTTTTTTCAGGTGAACTTATACCACATGGTGTCACAAACAATTTTGTAATAACTTGAAAATCATTTACATATCTGAAAAGCTACCATAGGGTGGTGTCCATCAAAAAATCTATACCACGTATACTATGTCCCGTTTACTTATACAAACACCTACATATTTATATTTAATACAAACATCGGAGATCGCGGAAGCAGTCTTTGTGAGCACACATCTGCGAGATGGCCGTCTTCTTTGGTGTGGAATGTCCTGTCCTCTTTATCTCTATCTTGGTACCTACGAAGTTGAACACGTGCTAAACTGCGGCAGGTGAGGGAACATATAAACGATAACGACCAATATGATAATCGTAGTCACTATCTTTTTACGTTTACTTTTCCTTATGCATATAACGAAGCTATTGTTATGTGACAACTCATATCATATTCAAAAAACAAGCTTATACATCTGATGGAAAATCGGAACATCTCGAAGTCTATCAATACATACGAGGAATTAATTAGTGATACATAGTTTATTTCATTTAATTATCATTTATTAAATTTTTTGTTTTCTAAAAGTGTGAGCCAAATCCTCGGCTTCGACCACTGTTGCGGATCAGCCCGGAGCTTGGTTACTTTCGACATTTTCAATTATCTTCTGAACATTTTTGTTTGGTTTATTAAATTTTTCGTTTTTCAAAGTCTTCGCGGCTTTGAATCCCTGACTCGACCCGGTTGGTGAATCCAAGCCGGAGCTCGGTTTACTCCGACATTTTCAATTATTTTCTCAAAACATTTTGTTTGGTTTTATTAAATTTTCATTTTCAAAAGTGTCGCGACGAATCCACAGGCTTGGCCGGTTGGTGAATCAGCGGGCGATTCTCAGGCATTTCAATTATCTTCTCAAAACATTTTGTTTGTGTTATTCCATTTTATACTTTTAGTTGCCGGAAAGCACTTCATTTGGCAATCCGTAGCGTTTACAAATTCAAAGATCCATAACATTCACATTTAACGAAATGCATTTTAAAAAATAATGCCTTTATACACACATACACTCATCTTTATTCATTTTCGCATGCTTACATTTACAAATCATTTATCATATCCTGACATACATTTCAATGCAATAATTCAATTCACAATTCCAATTTATGAGATTTAAGCATATACATAAATCCCTTTACACTCGTCAATGTTGGTCATTTAAGCCGACTGTTCAATTCACATTTATAACGGATTGGTTTAATGAACTCCGCCCTTATTTTCAGTAGGTAGTATTTTCACACATTTTACAATTGGTCTCCCATCATGGCCGGATGCCGTTTGGGTACTGCGACCGCGTGGTATCCGCCCCATTAGGTCTCCCATCATCGCGGATCTTAGTTTGGTCTTTGTGACAGCGTGGTATCAATTGAAGTGCAATATACGCCGTCATGCGAATCCAGGTTGAGTGAATCATGAGGATGGACGTTTCTTCAATGCCCTTACGCCATCATAGCGGATGCTAGGTGTCGCATCCCGCCCGGTGGGTTTTATTGGAAAATTTCGGGGTGCCTTCGTGACGGATCGCAGGTGGTGCATCCGTCAGTCAGTTCATTCATATATTAACGATTCCGCGTTTGTCGTTTTTTCAAATATCACATTTCGGTTCGATTTCACTTTACGTATTATATTTTCAAAGATATACTCAATCTATGTACTTATTTCATATACTCATTCACGTGCTCATTTCATATACTCATTCATATACTCATTCATATGCTCATTCAACGTATACTCATTCATATACTAATTCGTATACTCATTCCGATACTCATTCTTGTATGCTATTCATATATTCATTCACGTATACTCATTCCGTGTACTCATTCATATATGTTCATTTATTATATCTCCATTCGCGTGTACTCATTCATATGCTCGTTGCGTATGCTCGTTCATATACTCATTCCATTATACTCATTCATATAGTAATTTCATTATACTTCATTCACGTGTATACTCATTCATGTATACTTATTCATATATTCATTCCGCATACTCATTCATATATTCATTCATATATTTCTATCATTTGTTATCATTTTCTGGTTATATGTGATAATAATCATATATAAGCAACACGATATGCGTTCATGACAAATTGCCTTTCATATTCGTATTCATGTTTCGGTTCGTTTTCATTTCCATATCACATTACGTGTTTCATGAACACATTTATATACATGTTGCATTTTTCTATATTTTCCTTGTTTCATGCCCTATTACATGGCACTTCATATGCTTGTAGCATTATGATGTCTATGAAATCATACCTCATTCATGTATTCTTATTCCTCTATGAGTCTACTTTGCCTTAGAAATTGGAATCATTCAATCGGATCATCGAAACTAAAGTTATGGCATTTTCATGTGCAGACTAGTCAATTCTAGATATTACACTTGGGACGGTTTGTAATACTCATTTTCAGTGTCTTGACTCCATATTTGACGCGTTCTTTGTACTCCTTTAAAATCTAAGGTGCTAAGGGTTCTTCTTCAATTGGAATCACCCCGAATCGAGATCTGAGCTTCGAGTTATGTCTATGACCGGATTTACTCTATGTTCTAAGCAGAACCCGAAATTTGGCTTGAACATAGCCCCACTTGCAGGAGTGAATTTTTGGGGCTACATGGAATATAATTGAAGAGTACCTATTCTGGATGTTTGGTTTCCTTGAAGTCTAAGTATGATATCTACTTGAATCACTGTCGGATAAAAATGAGCGATTATGGCTAAAATCAGCGGTCAAAGCAGGCGGGGTGTCTGGGTACATGTCGGCACGTGCGATGCAGGTTCGGGTTGCGAACTTACTGTCTGGAAGTGCAGTTCAGTATAGGTACATGTATCAGCGAAAAATGCCCGAGAATGTGTGTTTTCTCCCATTTTTCCAATATGTTGATACCCCGAATCAACCCGATACTCCATAAACACGTGAGACCACTCCGAATTCATCTTATAATCTCTTTTCTACTGAGTATCTGTTGATCATATCTTTCATAAAACCTTTCACTTGATTTTCTCTTAAAAACACAATTCTAATATGGGTCATAACCCATACACATATAAATCTGAGGCCGTTAGGGTTTGTTCAACTTGACTCCTTTACTTTGCAATTAAACCAGCGAATCCAGCCTCAGGGAGGATTCCATGTTTTCTTGGCCATTTGGGGTTTACCCACCTTACTCTCAATAATTTTGGGTTAGGATGAAATCCTATCAAAACCCTAGAAAAATCAAATGCTTGACAAAACCCATGTTAGGATGAACTTTTATCAAGCCACCAGGTTTGAAATGACTCTTAATCATGCAATTGTATGGAAATTCATCTGAGATTCATAGTTCCACTCTAAAAATCCAAGAAGTTCCATACCAAAAATCATAGAATCCGTACAAGAACTCATTTTAGATTATGTTTCTCACAACCCACAACCCACAAACATGTGTCCATACAAATCTATCTGAAGTTCCATACCAAAATCATAGAATCCATGCACTTTTCTCTTACTTTCTCCTTCTCTTCCCTTCTTCTTCTCTTATAACCTCTTGCTTCTTCTTCTTCTCCTTCTTCTTTCTTTTCCTGGGTTTCATTGTCCCATTTGAGACCAAATTTGGTCTTAAATCAATTTTAAGTTAAGGCACATTATTTGGTCTTTGCATTTTAATCCTTTTCCCCATTTTTGCATTTAGGTCCTTAGGTTCTTTTTGAAAATCAACTTATGCCATATTCTAATTTGTAAATCTTCTCAGGAATTCCATAATTACATATAATCTTATGCTTTTATACCTTTATGTCCTCAAGTGGTAAAATTACATATTTACCCTTGGCTTCTAATAAAAATTCAGGGTCTCTCATTTTAGTTCTGAAAATTTCTATTGGCTTATAATATACTAAACAAGTCCAGAAAACTCTTTAGGGTATATTTCGGGAGTGTTCTTATACCTTTGCTTCTATTTTCTTACGGCTTGGGTGCTCGTGCTTCTTATTTGGATTCTTCATGCCTTGACTTGAATCCTTGTCCTCGAGATATAAAGCCTCCCAAAACAACGAACTTGCCCACAAGGGTGATTCGAAAGTAAGCTTCTTGAGTTCTTAACATGGTGGGTTAATTACGAGGATTACTACCGCAAGAGATGCTTAAAACATAGAGTGTTAAAGGTATAAATGACACTTTTGGGTAGTAATCGCGTCCGCGACAATGATGAGAGCCGCGACATTTTCGAGTCGCGACACCAATTCGAAGTTGCGACATCAAATATTCTTGACGAGACATCAAACCCCGAAATCCATAATAATAAAAGTGAGTCGCGACGAACCAGCGACATCAAGCGATCCGCGACGTTGACATTCAAAGTCCACGACATTGCGCGGATATGGAAAAATCAAAGTCGCGACATCAAAGCCAGTGCCCTGCGAAATGGGTCGCGACATCGGCGTGGCCCAGGGTAGATTTTTGGGCTTTTTGAGGTCCGCATTGTTTGCCTCATTTTAAGGGCCTAATCATTAGGACCTACAAATAGAAGCTCCTAGGGTGGAGTGGGTAGAAAATGATTAGAGGAGAGGAAATGGGGAGAGACAGAGTAGGCGAGGAAGCTTTTGTATATATTTTGGCACTATTTTTCGTTTTTTCATTTTTTAGAGTTGAGTAGTGGATCTAAGCTAAAATGTGAAATTTACAGATGTTATAATCAGCTTCATTTGTATTTGACCTTCGAGTGGAATGCAGGTTAGTTTTGGAATCCATTTTATTCAGTTTTGATTACATTTTGAATGAATTGTTTGATTAACTAGTCATTGTCATTTGTGATCCAGATATGTAAGGCTGATTTGTAGCCCATAGGGTATTAATCAATAAAATTTATAACCTAATACTTCATACTAGCATAGCATAGCTACTATAGTATAGTGGTTCTAGGATCATCCACAAATATGGGTTTTCTTTTATGTTTGAGGTTGTGATAAAAAATAGTTGGTTTTAATGGTTCAAAACTTAAATAAAATGATTAAAATATGGAAATAAGTCCTTAGTATCAGTCGTGTGCTTGAGGTTCATACAAATGAGGGTTTCGATCTTTCCTCTATTGGGAGATAACATGGTTATCTCGGTGGTTCTTCATGTAGCTATAAAAACTGACCTTCAATAAATTTCCTTTTGAAAGTAGCATTCACTTCTCATTAATGGTCTCAATCAGTAAAAACATGTCTCCTTGACTCAACTTCCAATAGTTCATAAGTGATAACTAACGAACCTCACTGGATCTAGCAGTGAGTATCGATGAGCCACTAAAAGCTTGCCAAATATCAACCATTCAAAGGTGAATGAAGGGATCGAAACCTAGAGTTGGAATAACATTAATAGCGGTGAATACCTACTTTAAAAACATGAAAACCCTTGGTTTGCCACAGGTTCCTTTGCCTGGTGCCTTTTACTTTAAGGAAGGAGAGGTTTTATCCACTCATCCTCTGAGAAATCATCCTCAGAGGTTGTTTGGCTGAAGGGAAAGAGGAGAGAAAATGAAAGAAAATCACGAAGCTTCACGAACAATCTTTTCCAAAACTCTTCTTGCATGATGAACTAAATGTCTACAAAGTGTTTGAAATTATTTCATCACCTGTAAACCATTACAAATTACCAATATACAACTCATAACACTATTACATGAGAGAGTGGGAAGAAATAAAAAAGAACTTTCGAAAAGTAAAAAATGGCGAACCGATTTAAAGTGAGGTTTTTTTTTCCAAGTGCTGCGGCCCTACCAAAGTCGCAACCCTTGCGAATTTGGTAAGGTTATATCTTTGTTCTGCATACACTTTTTCTTTTTTCTAGTTTCTAAGAACTTCTGGTGTGCTCTTCTTTGACTCAATTCCCACCTTTGAGATATTTAGCCTTTGAAAACAATAAAACACCAAAAATTGATTTGTAGCCTTGCTAAGGTCCTTAACATGTCAATTTAGGTCGATTAAGTGATTACTACACAAAAAGTGCTCAAAACATGAGTATTAAGGAGTGTAGATCATAACCTTATTTAGGTAGTAATCACTCCCTCAGAGCAGTGAAGTGGTCATATGATGAAGGAAAGGAATATAAAGCAGATGAACTATATATATATATATATATATATATATATATATATATATATATATATATATATATATATATATATATCCATAATAAAAATATGGTTTTTCAAAAACGTAGGCGATAAAACCTAACCTTGATAAAAGTCATCAAAATCATGTGGCTATCTCGAGAAATTATGTGCTATGAAAATTCAAAATTATCAAAGAATTTCAACTCTAGAGAACCAACTGAAACCTTCCACAAAAACCTGTGTTGCTTGATTAGTTTTCAAAAATATTATGCCCAGTGTCCTCTCCCCCGAGCCTAGCTCTTTTCTACACTTAGCGGCTAACTAACCTCGATAGATCAGGAGCCTCATTTTATTTCACAATTTTTTTCATTGTAGAGTGCCGATCTTTGGGGTATCAGTCAAATGTTGTCCATGTAGCAGTTGTCCATAGATGAGCTCCCGACTAATCAAAGGTTTAAGGCGTCAAAGTCATAGGATCTTTTCAACCACAACTATTCGGATTCACCTGAGACTTTTAATAAGTTCAATACTCAAACTCTCAATTTGCTAAAGCTCACTATTCACCCATTACTTAACTTGTGAAACATGAGTTGGTTTTTAAAGTATTGAGGGCTTTAAAGACTTTCACCATATACCCCTCAGACCGTGCTCGGGTTTCAAGGTAAGTGTCATAAATTTCTTTTTCTTTTTATTTTTCTCTTTTTTTGAGACACATTGGTCTTTTTAGGGATCCTTACCTATTAAAGGTGGCCCAGTACTAGAATGAGATTTTGCAAGGCTTAGGAGGCCAAGAGTGGTTTTCCGGCTTATAATTAAAACCTAATGTGCCACGAGTGTGTGATTAGTTCAAAGTGGGAGAATTAAGGTTGAAAACGAAGAGTTTCAACAATTCATCAACTTTTATAAGCAACACCACTCACAAATCAAGAGTATTGAGACCAAAGGTTTCAATTCCTCCCACTTTAAGAGGTACAAAAAAAAAAGGGTATTGAAGATTTGATGGGAAAAATGAGAAAAAACACATATTGATAAACTAATAACATATCTTTAGAAACTAAAATCATGTACTATACTTGTTCAAAAAACTATAAGCCATTCAAGCCCACATAACAATTTATTTCGAAACATAAGGGTACTTCCTTCTTTAATTCTCCCCGACCAAATGTTTCATTGTCCTCCCGATGTGGCTTAGGAGAAACTTAAAGGAGGAAGTGATACTCCTCGGAGTAGTTGTAGAGGGTGGAGACCTCATCCTCGTCCACATTCTTGAGTAAGATGCGAAGGATGATCATTTTGGTAGAGTGGTAAAAGCTTACGATTAATATCTATTTGAAATTTGGTCTGTAGAAGAATTTATTCTTCAGACTCTGGTGGTGGGTACAGTGATCTTGTGGCGTCTCACAGTTTTGTACGTGGTTCCCGAAAGGCGTGGAATATTTGCAAGAATTAATGCGAATTTATAAAATATCTACGGTGGCTTTCTCCTCAGATGTAAATGTGGTGAGTGCAAACCCAGAAGAAATTTAATTCCTTTTAAATTCAGATTTTCCGTCGATGGCTTGTTTGCACTTCCCTAAGGATTCGAGTAGATTGTCTTCATTGAGGCATTGAGAGATAAAGAAATAACTACAGGGCATCGGCCACCCTCCTCCAGGTATGCATATTTTGATTCTTTGAGAGGGTTTGAGATCAAGCACCCCAGGGCTCTTCCTTTGCTTCCTTTCAGCTGTCTTTACTCAATCAGCTAAGGGGAAATTTATTCTTTCTTTCTCCAAGGACAAAAGAAGCACACATAAATACGAGGTTCATTCGATTTTTGAGCTACGCGATTCCTGCTATCAAATTCTGCACAGCAGTTCTTTGCTGCTCACCTTGTTATTCCTGATGGTGTCGGTCGCTTACCTCTTACGAACCTTCTTCCCTTGGGTGAATGCTTTTTGCTTAGATGAAATATGTTGAGTTCCAGTGTCATATTGCCAAATGTGAGCTGCATAACCCCATTCAACGAGTTGATGATCGCATTTGGGGTAGCGAATGGCCTCCCGAGTATGATGGGCACATAGTGCGAAACTCCAGCGACCTCTTACGACTTAGTAGAGAATGACGAGTCCATTGGGTAATATAGATTTGTCCACACACCAAAACATTTTCAACCGGTGCCCTTGGGAATTTTCAACGGCCTATACGCTGAGGAAACGAGGTGATGGTGGTGGAAGTTTGATTCTCCCGAATCGATTGCTAGTAAAGCGAGTAGGGTAACAAAGTTGAAACTCGCTCCACAAATCTAATAATGCCTTCTCCACACAAGTTCCTCCATTGTTCTTGAAATGATGGGACATCACAGGTCTTTGTACTTCATTGAGGTCTTGCCTAGATGATATGCCTTACACCATTACATTCAAAGCACTTTTTTTAACATTCGACCCTCTTTTCACTGTGCACAAGTCTTTTAAAAACGTGGCATATGTTGGAACTTGCTTAATCATGTCTAAAAGGGGAATGTTGACTTTCACGCACCAACGCCGAAAATCTCGATTAGGTTGTTCACCACCTTACACTCTAAGTTCTTGAGAAATGGTGGATGCATGCTCTTCTTCATCATATCTTCTTTGATCCTTTATTCTTTTGGCTCCTTATCTTGCCGCTTCTTTGGCTTCATCAAGTGATTTAGGCATTGATTGTAGCTTTTTGCCACCGAAGGGTGATAGCTGCTTTTACTTCATCCATTTTAGGAACAGTTTCACTTGAGTAAACTATTCATGAACCCCCAGTAGGGTTTCTTTGAGTTTTGAGGAACTTCCCTTTTTCTTGCACTTGGTGTAAAATTGGTAGAGCCTTGAGATGAATTACTCAGGTTGTTTTATTTTTCTAAAGCAATGTCATTTTGGAGCCCATCTATTCTTTTTTTTAGAGTGCTTTCCACAGTATCAATTCTCTGATTCAACTGAGCATTGGTTGCTTTATTGTTCCTGAAAGTTACTGCCACTCTTCCCAGGTTCGAGGATGACTTGTTCCCTTTGGAGAGGTTGGCCTGGTTGGGGTGGATGAGATGTTGAAGCCTGCTGTGGAGGAGCGGGTGGTGCATCTTGTGGGGGTTTTGAAACTTATGAGATATTAGGGTGATTTCTATGACTAGGGTTGTAAGTGTTTCCATATGGTGCATTAGTTGATGGTTTAAATTGACCAACAACATTTGTTTGCTCCACTAACATTTCCCTCATTTCTGGAATAGTTGGACATTGTTCTCCCAGATGCTCAGTGGACTGAAAAATAAAACATGGCTTATTTGGCACAGGAATCTCGATCCTTCTGCACCTCATGTAGTTTTTCTCATTTCGAGTTCTTCCCGACCTTCTGGTAGGTTGGAAACCCCCAGCTTTAATGTCCATGTCCTCCGGAAGAGAATACATGCCACCTCTTGTACTGGATTGAGGTCTCATTCTTTCCATCTCCCTTGGAGTTAAGCTCGTCAAACCTTTTGATGCCTTCGGCTACATAACTACAAATCCAAAGCTTCCTCTTGGATTTTTGGTCATGATCCCTCCCGCACATAGTCTCTAGCGGGTTGCTTCATAGAGAGGAGAAATACTGCATCATAAAAATAGCTAACCAACGGCCATGTATTAAAACCCGTAATTTTGAGAATGACATTGAGTGCTTCCATATATCTCTCTGGCGTGCATAGAATTTTTCATTTTCATTGGTGAAGTTGGAAATATATGCCTCTTGACTAATTGTTACGTAATTAGGAAGAATTTCTTGAAATTTCAGCCTCCATCTCGATCAGTTTCAAATGCTCCTTGGCCTCGGGGAGTTGGGCAATTTTCTTTGTATCCTTGATGTGAAAGGAAAAGATTAAGCCTCATTAAATCCACGTGCGTCTCACTCTTGAAGGTGTTGCGGGGCCTCTGTGAACTCCGCTATGTGAATAAGGGTTCTCACTCTCCATGCCTTGAAAAGTGCGAAGGAGTGGCCTGATATGAGGCTAATGATCATACACTTTCCCGAGTTAGGCACTTTGCGGGAGGGTTGCACTCATCGAGGAGGGAGTGTATGTGGTCTCTCATGGATCTAAATGCGTTAAGGATTCATTTCCACTCCCTCATTGACTCTCTTATTCTTTAGGTGGAGGTTAGGTAGGTTTAAATTCCAAGCTTTCGATTTAGAATCGATTCATGTGGAATGTGCTTTGACTAATGCGCAGCCACGATTTCTAATCCCACATGAACATAAGCTCTGACGGGAAAAACGAGGACAACACGAGAAAAAACCCGATTCTACTAAAAGGATTAATTTTAGTTAAAAATATATATATAAATAGTGAAATGAAGTTAAGCAAATTATGATAGCGCTAGAAGAAAAAAATTCACTAGAGCTTGTGATGAGGATCATGAAGTGTTCAATCACATTGTCATTTGCTAAGGCACCATGCACGGAAATGATGCCATTTGATTACCGTGGCAGTAGAATTATTAATCAACAAAATTTATAACCTAATACCTCATCTTAGCATAACATGGCTACTATAGTATAGTGGTTACAGAATCGATCACGAGAGATGGGTTTCTTCGCGGAAATGATTGACCCGGTGAGGCTTAAGCGGTGATTTCATTTTGGATATTTGGGGTTGTGATAAAGGAGTTGGTTTTAATGATTCAAGCGAAAGTAAAATGGATTAAAATATGGAAAGAGTCCCTTGAAGTATATGGAGTCATTAGGCAGGTTCCTTAGGCAGATGAGGTTTCTTTGGTCTTTTCTTGCATTGGGAGGATAACATATAGTTATCTCACAGTCTGATTCTTTCGTTTAGCTATAAAAAAATTGACCCTCAATAAATGTCCTCTTGAAAGTAGCATTCACTTCTCATTAATGGTCTCAATCAGTAAAAACATGTCTCCTTGACTCAACTTCCAATAGTTCATAAGTGATAACTAACGAACATCACTGGATCTAGCATTAAGTATCCAATGAGCCCTGAAAGCTTACCAAATATCAACCATTCAAGGTGAATTGAAGGGATTGAAACCTAGAGTTGAAGGAAAGAACATTAATGGCAGTGAATACACCTTTAAAACCATGAAAACCCTTGGTTTGCCATAGGTTCCTTTTCACGGTGCCTTTAAATCGAGGAAGGAGAAGTTTTAGCCACGCACCGTCCTCACGAGAAATCATCCTCGAAATTGTTTTGGCAACTAAAGGAAAGGAAGAAAATGAAGGAAATATGAAGCTTCGATGAGCTTGAAAGTCATCTGTTTTTTAGTCCGTTTTTCGATCTATTTTTATCTAAACAGGCGGTTGTATGCGAAATTATGGAATAACTAACCAAAGTACATTAAATGGCGAAATTGAGAAAAAGAAGAATGTTCTGAAAAGCGAGAAGGTGGATGGAGTGTTAATAGAGATAATTGGGTGACTTGAGTTCACGCGAAAAGGCGCACAAGATAAAGGAACACGATGTCGTAGCTTTACGACAATCAAAATGCACATCCAGTTCTGCGGTGAAACTCATTCGAGCTGAAAACACTTGAAGAACAAAATTTCGAGAGTTAAAGAAACTCGGTGAAGCTGACGGAAATAGAAGAGAAGGGCTTGGTCGCGACATACGGTTCGCGTCGTGACGTATTGATGATGCGGAAGCGTCATAAAGCGATGGGTTTGTCGACGTAGTAGTGAAGAGAAGAATTCGCGACATCGAATGATCAAGCTTGTCGGCGAAATCGGGAAACGCTGAAGAAATTTGATGAAGTCATGGCGGGGAGAATCGCGAAGCGCAAGCGGGCTTGGTGAGATGAAGTGATGTAACTTCGAGTTGTTGTCGCGACGGAAGGATTAGTCGCTTCATCGATGCGATTAGTTGAAACCTGCGGGGCGTGAATTGATGTCGCTGACAGGGATTGATGTCGCGGCAAGAAGACATCTGAAGTGAAATGCGAGCCGTAAGGCGATGTCGCAATAATTCTGTCGTGACACGAAGCGATAAAATTCAAACTTATAAGTTCTGGCGATGTCGGCATGAAGAAGGAATGGCGTCGCGACACGAAAGCAACGATTGAAGCCTCGGGAAAGCTAAGTCGATGTCGCGACATGCGGTCCAGTCGCGACACTAAAGGCGACCGGTTAATTTGCGAGCCATAAAGCTGGCATCACGACGAGATTGAAATTGGGACATGTGAGCGTTGATTAAAAGCTACGAAGACTTGGCGATCTTCTTGACAGAGCCATCGATGTCGTAATCGGAGAACCTGTGGCTTTGCAAAGCCGTAAGTGATATCAGCGACGGGGCTGATCGACATCGAAGACATCGATTGGAACGGTCGCCCATGGTTGATGTCAGCGACGAGAGATTGATGTTCGCGACGTAAAAGCAGCTTCGTGAAACCTGCGAAGGCGATGGGTTAATGTCCGCGACGAGATTGAAGGTCAGCGACATCGCGAGCGACGATTGGTGCATAGACTTAAGTTGATGTCGCTGACGTGAGAGATCGATGTCGCGACATGGATGATGTCGCGACGAGGATTTGGTGGCGACTTGAGCGATGGCAAGGCTGAATCCGCGGAAATCAACAATAGAATGCATTGGGATTAGGGCGGCCGAAACCATAAATCTGTAGTACGGAGAAGAGGGTAGCGACTTAGGCGGTGACGCAGAGACGAGAGGTGCGAGGGCTGAAACTCCTTTTCTTTATTTTCTTTTTAGTTTTCTTTTTTCTTTTCTTTTCTTTTCTTCCAATGTTGATAGTTAGAGATTAGATTAGATTTATCGTTTTATTTCGTTTATTTGGATCTGTGTATTTATCGATTTTGAAGCGGAAGGTGAATACGAAATTCTATTCTTTAATTACTACACGAAATGTTTGAAGTTCGAGACAAATTAAAATTCAACTCTTAGGTTCAGTCTGATTATTCTTATGATTAGAGGAATCTAACGTAGCGTGTAATTCATTGGTGAGGAATCGACTTCCATTAAGTGAATGCATAGTGATATCTTTCTGCTAGTCGTTTCCAGCTCTTGAATTTCGGTTTGTCGAATTTACTTCGGTGTTGGGTTTCTTTATTTTGATCTGAATACTCCGATTTCTTATACAGATTATAGATTTGTCTCATTGCTGCGATTTCAAGGAGGCCCTCGAGTGACCTGAGAGAAGCGGAGTCCTAAGAGTTATGAACAATTGCTTGAAGGTATAGTGTACGCTGTTGAGATCTGTGAGCTTTGCAAGTTTGCCGATAAATCTTCTACTTGAAATCGAAGAGTTGAATGGAGTTATCAGATTTAAGCCAATGGAGAGTTCACCTCGGTCGAATAGTGATTAGATCCAGTGTTAAATGAGATCCCCAATCAAGGAGAGGGTGAGTATTCTAATTTTGAAAGGAAAACATCTGAAGTGTATATCTTTGTAGTAGATAACTTGGGAAATTTAAGGTTCACCGATCCATAAAATGGGTATGAAGTATTCTTAAGAAGAAAAAAATACCACGATTAAGGAAATCCCTTTTAAAAGTAGTTATCGTTCCACTATTCTTGAAAGAATCGGGGAAAAATTAGATAATGAAATGTGGAGTGTGGAGAGATCCGGCTTTTCTTGCTAAACGCCTTGGGCCAGTTTTAAAACACGAAATATTGAAGTTTTGCTCATTATTAACTACGAGGTGGTACTTACTTCATAGCGGTATACTTGATGTGTTCTCTGAAAGATGATTGTTGATATCCATTTGTTTTCTTAACTATTCTTTATTCTTTATTCTTTATATTCCAGTTTATTTTATTACTCGATTTTACTTTACTCGTGTTAGTATAATTTCGACTTTTAAGGCTGGTTATGTCACTTTGGTCCGAAATGATGATACGAGAAGCTTGGAGTAGTCGGGGTAGTTGATTTAAAATTCTTGAGATCTCGTAGGATCGATCTCTGGACTATATCCGTTTTATTACTTGTCGACTGTGCGCACGGTATATCGAGCCCAACCAAAATTGAAAATGATTAACTCTAGGTGATTTTGGTCTGAACGGGTTTATGGTGCGGTTTAGAGTTAGATAATAACCCTTTGGTAATTGTGCAACTAAATTTGTATATTGTTTTGTTAAAGGGTCATCCAAGTTTTTATGCGTAGCGATTCATAGAAAGGATCGAAAAATTTGATGAATCGATATTGATGGATGAAGAAATCCCCAATTTGAACATTCAAAAAGAAAAGAGCAAAAATAGTTTTCAAGCGGGTCGTTCATTTTACGACCCTTAACCTATATGAAACCGTATTGAATATATTTGTTGTTTTATTGAAAATCTATTAATGGGTGTGTTTGCTTTGAAAAACTTTGATCGTAGGAAAGCGAAAATTGATCGAATTGGCGATTACGAATTAGAAAACTACTTGCGACTTGAGAAAGACAAGGAATCACGAAGAAAACACCACCGTGGCAGATGAAAGAGCGGGATCAGCGCTGAGGGACCGCAGGCGGCGGCGAGGCGCCGATCAGCGATACCATGGAGGAATTTTGGGCGTCGTCAGGATGAATGCTATTGTCAGACCCGACTGTTATCGATGCAACAACTTTGAACTAAAACCCGGCACTAATTAGCCCAGTGCGTGACACGGTTCTTAGTCATCCATGAAGATCCTAATGAACACACCGGGAAGATTTCTCGAGGATGGCGAACAAGTTAAGGTTGAATGGGGTGAGGCCGGAGAGGTTATCGAGTTACATTTATTCCCGTTCTCTCTAAAGTCCTGGCTGACCACATGGTATGGATCTTTGCCATTATGGATTACGTTGATGCGAGGAGGCTGGTAGAGGCATTTGAAGATTCTTCCCCCGTCACTCGCCTCGAAAGGAGGAGGGAAATCATTGTTTTTCGTGGGAAGATGAGAGCTATATGTGGCACAGGGAAAATTCAAGCGGTTCTTGAGAAAGATACCATGGATGGGATAGATACGAAGGCCTTGAATGGACATTGTATATCAGCCTGTAGATGATATATCGAGGATCATTGATGCTTCATGTTGTGGGCATTCAAGCGAAAAAGTCTTGAAGAAGCGAAGGCGATAGAGGACCTAGCAAAATGCAATATGAAAACTCCTTCGAGTTTTCAAAAGGCAGCTTGAAGAAGGGATCATGGAGGTAGCGAAGATGAATGCTATGGAAGCGAGTTGGATGCTATTATGCATCGAATGGACAAACAAGAGGAAGGAGGAAATTTTCTTGTCCATGAAGTAAGACGGTTGAAGAAGTTATTGAAGGAAAGTCTTGAAGAGGCTGTGAAGAACAGTCCCATGATCTTGAAGAGGTTAAGTATGCGGGTGAGCGAGCTTACCATTTCAGAGCCAATTTAACACCATGACTACATTATCACCCGGCCTCAGGAACCGGCGAAATTTCTCCATATAGAGGTGGAGAGGGCTTCTCAAGACAGCGGGGACGAGCCACTCGACAAAGTGCTCAATGACCACCGGGGTTCGGCCGGCGGCCAGTGAGCACGAAGTAGATATCGAGGGTCGAGGAGGGCTTGATCTTTTGAAGAGCAGATCTTTGCATTTCATGAGGATAATAAGAAGTGTTGAACCTCCATGAACAAAGTTTGCGAGTTGAAACGCGCTACCAATTCTCAAATTTTGAGAACACCACCAGTCATCCTGAAGAACACGGAGACCATAGTAGAGTAATTGTGCAACCTGCAAAGCAGGAGGAAGACACCTTCCTAGTGACCTGAAAAATCGAAAGGAATTTGCATGGGTGTGCGTGAGGAGTGGGAAGGGGAAATGAAAAAGATGAAAGAAAGATGGCGGCTGACAAAGAAGAGGAAGACCCCGAGAGAAAGGGAAGGGTGCGGAGAAAGAAAAAGAAGGAGTAGCGGGAAGAACATCCAGAGATACAGACTTGGTCCCGTTTCCACTGACTCTTGGAAATCGAATGAGGAGGCGGTTTGCAAGGTTTTGAAGACTTTCGAAGTGGAGATCGGTATGCCTTTTCTTGAAGTGTGCTTTCGGATACACCTATCTGAAATTGAAGGACCTCTGACGAGAAAGAAAAATATTATAGGAAGGAATAGTGAATCTCTTGCCCATACCGGTCACGTGTCAGAAAGAACTACCGGTAAGATGAAAAGGCAGGGAGCTTCCACGATTCCGCATCTTGTTAAGAGGAATTGAATTCGAGCTCTCTGTGACTGGGGTAGTATCGATTGATCACCTCTTTACATTGCCCCGAAAACTAAGTTTGGAGGAGGTTATTCCACGCCTTCATTACTCTTGGAATGGCGAGACGGATCGATGGTGAAACTGAAGAGTCTTAGAAGATGTCTTTAAAGTCCTTGTTGGGAAATTTGTTTTCGAATTAGACTTCATCGTGCGGACATGGAAGAAAGATTCACAAGTACCCACCTTTCTTTGGAAGACCATTCACAGCTCTCTGGGCTGCTCACAGATTTGACATGCATGAGAGTTCTTTTAGAGGTTGGAGAAGAAGGCTCTTTTAATTTGATCAAAAAGTATGAAAAATATGGACGAGAGACAAGGAAAGTTGCAATGCGAATTTTGTCTACTTCCAACCACGATGTTAACAATGAATGTAGTACTCGAGTTTTTGTATCAATGAAAAGAGATGAGTGATATACGAAGATATACGATACAGTTTTCCATACAGTAGTTTTCATTCTTTAAAGAACTATGATGAGCGATCTGAAAGCGAAATAGCGATGGGAAAATATGGAAAGAGGAAATTCATCGAGAAACCGATCTTGAAGGATTAGTTTTGAAAGAGTTGCCATGTCATTTAAAGTATGCTTACTTAAATTACGAAAGAAAAAACCGGTGATCATTTGGTAGACTGAGTGATCTTGAGAACAAGGTGTTGAAAATATTAAGGAAGCATAAGGAATCTGCTAGCTTAGTCCATTGAATAGGCCCGAAGGGTATCGGTCCATCAATTTGCATGCATAAGATTCATTTGAAGAGACTTGAAAACCATGCGTAGAACACGCAGGAGGCCGAACCCAGTGGTAGAAGGAAGTAGTGAAAGTACTTTCAATTCTTGAATCTTGGTTTTATCTATGCTATTTGAGACGTACTTGGGTGAGCCGGTCCATGTGGTTCCAAAGAAAGGGTTCTTGTGATCGAAATGAAAAAAAATGGAATTGATTCAGCAAAACGATGTGAGGATGGAGGTATGTATTGATTACGGGAAGTTGAATTAAACAGCAAAGAAAAGATCATTTCCGCGCCTTTCATTGATCGGATGTTGGGCGGGTTAAGCGAGGACACCCTGCTTTTGTTTTACGGATGGGTATTAAGGTTAAATCAGTTGCTATTGCACGAGGACGAAGGCCGCCTTCACATGCCCTGTCGTTACCTTTTGCCTTGAAGGATGCCATTTGGGCGTATGTCTCTGCTACATTCGAAGGTGTATGATGTCAATATTCTCGATTTAGTTGAAGAAGTGATGGAAATTTTCATGGATGACTTTCTTGTGTATGGATCCGGCTTTGACGATGTTTAAACAATGCGAGCTTAATTACTTCAAGATGCGCGAGGCGAAACGGCTAGCCTTGAATTGGGAAAAATGCCATTTTATGGTGACCAGGAAAGGTATTGTTCTTGGGCATAAAATTTACGCTCTTTGGATTGGGAGTGGTTTGATCGAAATTATCATTATCAAAACTCTTCTTTACCACGGTAAAAGGGTAAAAAACTTCTTGGGGCATCTTTGGATTTTACGGAGATTCATTAAAGACTTTTCAAAAATAGCCGGACCCGCTATCCCGATTCTTTGGAAAAGATACGAGTTCAGATTTTGATGACTCACCCGCAAGGATGCTTTTGAAGAAATCAAAGTCAGTTAGTCTGGCTTTATAATGGCTGCACGGAATGGGATAAGAATTTGAATAATGTGATGCCGATTGATTTGCCATGGGAGTACGTGTTGGGCGAAAGAAAGAAAGTATTCGGGGCCATATACTATGCTAGTAAGACCTTGATGAAGCCTGAGAAATTCTCGACAGGCGAAAGGAGATCTTGTACGTAGTATTTAACTTTGTGAAAAATTTAGGCCCGATACATTTTAGGATCCCGTATGGTAATTCACATGATCATACGTGATCAAATACTTGATGTCGAAAAAAAAAAGGAGCTAAGCCTTGATATTGATAAGGTGGGTGTTCTTTGTTGCGGGAGTTTGATTTGGAAATCAAGGGGATAAAAGGGATGTGGCTTGATGTGATAGGCGATCAACGTCGAAGTAGAAAGAAACGTGATGAAGAAGAAAATGTGGTCATTAACGAGAGAACTTCCCCGGATGAAGCGGTGTTTGCAGGTTTCCTTCCCGACTTCCGTAGTATCTTGATATTGTGAATTATCGGCGTAGATGTGCGCCAGAATTGACCACCAACGGAAGAGGCTTCGGGGCCCAGCGACGGGTATTATATTTGGGATGACTGAATTTATTATTAAAGAGTCTTTGACATGATCATAAGAAGATGTGGTACGGAAAGTGAGACAAGACAGCATTTTAAATGAATGCATTGCATCACCATATGGGGGACATTTTTACAGAAAAACGACTCTGAATACTCGTCGAGGATCTCTTGGCGATATCTTGAGAGATTGTCTTGATGGAGTTAAATTGTGTGATCGATGCCAAAAAAGATTGGAAATATCGTGACGAATGAAATGCCCCTCGGTATTTTGGTGATACAAATTTTTGATGTATGGGGAATAGATTTATGGGACCTTTCCGCCACATCGTTTGAAACCTATACATCTTCTTGCTTGATGAGTGCACGATTTCCAAATGGGTGGACGTGTTGTCGAGGAATGATCTTGTACGGTTGTGAGTTCTTGAAAGAATATTTGAGCGATTTGGAACACCAGGAACTATCATTAATGTGGGGAACCCACTTTACCGTAAAATATTTGCAGAAACTCATGAGCGGGTATGGGATGAAGCATGTAATGAGTTTAGCTTATCATCCCGAGACCCGATGGAGCCAAGCGTAAATTTCAACCAGGGAGATCAAAAGAATACTTGAAAAGACGATGGCTCAGCGGGAAGGATTGGTCTTCCAAACTTGATGATGCGCTTTGAGCTACGGGAGGCGCTCTACCTGAAAACCCCCAATTGGAATCCCATCTGAGTTGTTTTAGCGAACCATGTCATCTACCTCTTGAGTTGGAATACAAGGCAATGTGGTGCTGAAGTTAAACTTGATTTAAAGTACTGAGGGAAATAAGATTATCTGGCCATCACGAGCGGAAGAGTGAAATGAAACATGATAATCTTCCAGAATATCTGAGACAGACAAAGAAATGGCATGATCGGAGAATTTTTGAGAAAAAGAGTTCGAGGCGAGGAACGGGTTATAACATTTAATTCTAGTGAAATTGTTTTCGAAATTAAAATCAAATGGAGTGGAGCACATTACACGGTGGTATCAAATCTTGTTGGAGGCGGTGACAGGGTGATAATGGGGAGAGAATTCGAGGTCGATGAATGAGAGGATTTAAGCATTATCTAAGCAGGAAGAGAGGGGGAAATGAAGAACTCAGCCGGTTCTTAAGGAAAAAGAAGAAGTGCCACAA